>SZWC01005933.1:124413-135979 GCA_023375785.1 Penium margaritaceum
GAGAGAGAGAGAGAGAGAGATGTGAGATGAATTGCATGGTAGTGGACTTTGCTAGTTCTCAATGCCTAATGTGGCCACACTACCATGTTTTCCGGCATCAGACGCTTTCAATCAATTTTGTGAGCTCTGCCTCAACCTTAGGGATGGCGACAAGTCTTGCTTTTCATGTTCTCTCTGAGCCATGACCTTGAACCATGATGTTATCCCTAGCTCCGTCAAGTCCCCCGTTCTTTCTGTTGAAATCCGAGGTGAGTGAGAGTGCAATAAGAAACTTGGAAGGAACCATGAGAATCGCGACACCATGGCGTGAAGACTTCACGCAGGGAGGGCAAGAGTTACGGGAATAGAAAACAAGTAACGACCAACAAAGTGTTTGGTGGGTCGCGAGCAAGGTGACGAGTGAGCGAGCAGCGAGCTCAACATTATTCGTGTCTCTCGTTGCATGGGGACTCAAACCCCATCCCAGGTATTCCTAGTCCAGCCTAAACGTTAGCTGCCAGAAAGAAAAATGGCACCGCGTAGTCTGGAAGATGCAACCCAGTAACCTACTCCCAGACAGCAACACTACGAAACCCAAGCGTTTTACAAACTGGTCACCATAAAGCAAGCAAGTTCTTGCAGGCCTGTGGGGGATGCACAAGAGACACAGATGATACATTCTGTCTTGGAATCGTCGCCTCCCACGTGCCTCTGAGCAGCACTGCAGCATCTGCCCCTTAACTGTGGAGTCAGCGTCTGTGCACCTCCAACGTCTGCTCAGAGACACCATTCGACTGGGGTGTGTATGGAGGACCCGTCTCCAAATACACCCCTCTAGAGTTAAGGAGACGGGCAGTCGGTCCAAGAAACTCACCGCCATGATCACTACAAAAGATGCACAGAGAGCGCTGGCATACACGTTCAACCTGGACACCCTACGACTCGATGACTCAAAATAGTTTGCTCTTGTGATGAAGAGCGAAGATCCAACGAAAGCGGGAGAGATCATCAGTAAGGCACAAGACGTAGAGTCAAACATCCCCAAGGAGGTCATGGGGCAAATCACCCATGACATCTGCATGCACACGGTCAAAAGGGTGAGCAGACTGAGATGGAAGAATCATACATTCTTCATGCATGTATCATGAAGGATTCTCCCTTGAGAAAATTCGAGACAGTCAGTGGGGCAAGGGGAAGGGAAAGTGGAGGGTGATAGACCAATGGCAGGTTGGAGGCAGATCATGCTATGAATGGCATCAGCGTGCACATGACCAAGTTGACGAGGCACGAGATGAACAAGATCAGGTGAGAGAGAAGGAGCAACTTGAGTAAGGGAAGTGTCTACAATAGTAAGGAAGGAAGCGTGCAGGGGCACACGGTAGAGCTTGTCACACTTCATGCCACATAAGACAGCGCGACCAGAGGGATGAAGACAAACAGTGCCAACACCGCAAGCAGAGAATTTCATACCTACATCCTTCAGGGACGGCACTGACAATAGGCTCAGCTCCAACAAAGGCACATACAGCATGTCAGTCAAAAACAGGGCGCCACTAGGACCGACGAAGCGCATGATACCAATACTCTGTACGGGGGGCAACTGATCCAACCCAGTGCAAACAAAGCGAATAGACTCGATAGAAGCTAACGAGACAAACGACGAATGAACGGACGTCATGTGATGGGTGGCCCTAGAGTCAAGGATCCTGAAGCCACCCGAGACACGCACACAAGGTAGGATGCTAGAGGTTGCAATGGTATCAACAGGGAGAACCAGAGGGAAGGACAAGCACAAACAAAGAGACAACGAGGAAGGAAGACAGACTGCCGATGTTCCATGTGGAAGAGGATGTGCAAGAGGGCGTGGAAGAGGTGCTTACGGAGGTGGCCGGTTGCGAGCTAGGTCACGAGCAAGTGAGCGGCGAGATCAACATTGCTTGCTTCTCTCGTCGCATGGGGACTCGAACCCCACCTGAAGTATTCCTAGTCCAACCTAAAACAAAGCTGCCGATACTGAGTACTCGGGGAACAGAGGAACCCAAGCGTTAATTGTGTTATGTTTTCGACACTTCTGACCTCATTCCGATTGTGATTGCGCACATATCATGTACATGGTATTGGTGTGTGGTTTTTTAGGTTGTTTGAGTGTAGATAGGGTTGTGTTGTGAGAGGTCCTCGGTTTGCTCCGATGATGGTCCAGTACCTGCATTCCCCACGTAGTGCTCCAAACCTGGTGATGTGTTCAGAATGACCGGTGTTTGGGGTAAAATGCAAGTTTTGTCGTTGGTCGAGACCGTGGCACATGCTTGACTGTTCCGGTGCCTAGGGAGTGTTGAAGTTCGTTGGCCACTCATAACTCTATGCCCTCTTGCCTCTCACACTCTGCACATATTCTGTACAGATTAAATGACAATGGTCCCACCTAGGGAAACGCCCAACATGCTCATCCTGATTGAAGCTGGTGGCGTTCCAAGTTGCTGCTGCTACCTAGACCTAGGAATCACCTTGAGCACAAATGAGACCATTGCATGACTTTCCATGGATTTTCTATGACTCTCTGTGATGCGGTAGTTGCTAGGGCCGTACACTCTCACTCAGTGTTGACCTGGCCACCTCGAACCTCGGCACATCGATGTCCACCTCGGCACATCGATGTGACCCCCCCCCACATCGGCCACCGCGGAACCACGGGCTTCCCTGGGGTGAAACGATGCACTTTCTGGTTTGTCCAGGGCGCCGTATGCTGTCTCAGTCCCCTTTTTTCGGCTGATGTAGTCGCGGGTCATCTCCGTCGTTGCTCTTATTTCTGCATTTTCGCGTGGTCAGCCGCGCTGACTTATGTTGGCAGCATGAGTCAGCGCGGCTGACCACGCATGGCTGAGCAACCGTTTTCAACGGGTTCTGCCAGCTGGAGTTTCAGATCTAGAGATTACGCAAAACAATGGTTTATTTATTTCATGAGTGCGATGTTTGACGCCCTGTCTTGAAACGTCGAAAATTGCATTGCTCAGTTTTAAGACAAACGTTTGATTGTCAAACCTCCAAAGGAACAGTCTATAATTGAAAAGATTGATATCGAGTCTTTCAGTTCGGACTTTACATTTCAAAGTTCGATGTTCGAATGTCGAAGTTCAAACTTCTAACGTTGAAGTCGGCCGTTCGAAGGTCGACTTCCGATGTTCATTGCTTGAATTTCAGTTATGACGGTTTGCATGTGAAACGTGAATAACTGAACTTAAGGGCGTGGTATGTCTTCCATTCAGTAAGCAAACCCTCGATCAAATCAATGTTTAGAACTTTCATGTGGTGTCGAAGCTGGCTGCATTTGGGGGGGGGGTGTTACATCCGGAATACGAGCTCAATGATTCGCCGTGTCAGACTTGGTTGGTCGGCTGCGGCGAATTGGGGGGGGGGGGAGGGGCAGACCTCGCGCAAAAGTTGAACGCGAACTCGATCCACATCGATGCCCCATCGATGTGGATCGCGGTTCCGCGGCCGCGGTGATAGGGTCACCTCGGAACCCCGGGACAACACTGCTCTCACTGCCGTGCCCTGCATCATTTTATCTTGCCTTGCATGTTATGGGGGAGCTACATACTTCCCGGGTGCTGATCCTTAGGGGGGCACCGTGCCGGTCTTGACCGTGCGTCGGTGAGTAGCCACCCTCGGTTATTCCAAGAGGTCGGGCTCGACCCCCGGGTGGTGGCACTTGCTCACCCGAGCTCGACGCTCGTGGTGAGTGAGTGCTCATCGGTACATGTCTTGCTCGCTCCCCCCTCTCTAACTTGTCTTGGTTGAGTGTGAAGCTTTGCAAGCAAGTTACCGCATCCATGGCGTCTCTTGCTTGATGTGACTTGTCACATTCTTCCATCTCACCTCACATGACAATGACGAATCCTAGTAACTTCTGGTATCAGAGCCGTGAGACTCTTAGCTCACTGCTCGGCGGTCCTGGTCCCTGGAGCCATTCATGACCCACGTCTCCTGTGGCACACACATTACCGCAGCTACTCTGGCAACTGCTTTCATGTCTCACCTCCTCCCAGCCTGCAGCAGCCGTCTCAGCTGCTCAACCTGACTTTCCGTTATCTGCGGAGGCTATCGCCCTTCTCCCGGCGCCTTGTGGGTACTCTCCCACTCGCCCGCACGTGCTTGGTGGCCCTCTTTGCCCCAAGTTGCTGGCATCTTCTCGGCTTGTGCATGTTCCACAGTCGTACCATCTCCTCTCGCAGCCACTCTTGGCTGCTCTCGAGGCTGTCTGTGGGGCTTGAACGCACCTTCTACCCTCTCTCTTCTCTTGTGAGCCTCGTGTGCTCGTGCATTCTCTCTACACTCAGCAGCTCACTCAAGTCATTCTTAGACGCAGCTGTGTGCCCGTGATCTGCAGCTGCTCTCGGCTGCCCTCGAGCCCAATTGCAGTGCACAGAGGCACCTCTTATTCACTATCTACCAATGGTGGCAAGCTCCCCTCTCACACAGCTGCTCCAGCCACTCTCAACCATACCCAGGTGCCCATAACATGCAAAAGCCACTCTGGATTCACCACCATTTGACGAGCCACCGGACGATGATCTCAACTCTCCTCACACCTCAGCCAGTTACACCGATCACGGGTGGGAGGATCATCTGGACTATCATCCTCCTACCCCTCCAGACAACAACACACCACTCTGGTTTTGCATGCTCGAGCCCGCGTACTAGCGGGTAGATCTGGAGAGGGCTGCAGCTGCGCGAGAGGAAGACATCGTCCGACAGGTGTACACCGCGGACGACCTTCCACCGTCACCTCCACGTTCACCCGACATGCAACCACCACCAAGCACTCCACCCGTCACCTCTGCACCCAACGTTGACGTCACCGCTGGTTCATCCCACGCTACTGCTGCATCTGCTGAACCGTCACCAGCGCCCGGGGTGCCTGGTGTCATCCCAGTGCTTCCAGTGCACACGGTCCCCATTGGTCTTGCAGGGGCAATTCTTGACGCAGCAGCAGCTGCCGCAGAAACCTTCGCTGCCACTGCACGTGCATGTACAGCTCCCACTCAGACTGTTGTGGGTCATGCCACAGACTCATACGCACAAGCAGCAACATCTCTTATGCTGCTCACCGCTGCTGCAGCAAACATTGCAACCCAAGTCACAGCAGCAGCAGCCTCCGTTGCCACTGCTGTATCATCTGCCGCCGACGCCACTGCAGTAGCCGTCGGCTCCATCCGAGCCTCTACACCCGCAGCTGTCCTCACCCCCACAGGTGCCCCACGGGAGATGAATCCACACATTGCAACAGGGGTCCTCGTTGCTTCTGCATCTGTAGCAGTCGCTGGGGCCTCGGTTACTGGCCTCCTGTGCTTGACTGTGGCAGCTGCAGGGTGGGTGGCAGTGCTCTTCTCTTCGGCAGCAGCCGTCGTGGCTCCTCTCTTCACTCTACTACATCGTTACTAGATCGGTGAGACCACTTCTCATCCTGCATGCCACACCTCTCTTCTTCTCCCCTCTCATTCTTGTTTGCACTATTGCTCTAGGATTCTCACTTTTTTACCATGCCTAGCCCAGATGACAAGCTTGAGGCCCTCCAGGCCACTCTTAGCGAAGCACAGGCTGAGTGTCGAAAGGCACAAGATGAGCTTGATCGTGAGCGGGATGCACAGCATGAGTTAACTGCAAAAGTAGCTGCATTAGTTCTTGAGCGTCTTTGCTCTGTCCCAGCCTTTGCAGCAGCCCTTCCTGTTGACCAGTCAGGGTCTACAAACTCATCAGCACCACTTGCTGGCGGCGCTGCTTACGCCTCCTCCCCATCTGTCACAGCTGCAACCGCCTCTGCTCTTACTCTCCCACCAGCGCGGCAGAAAGATTTTGAAACACCTCCACCGCAATTCACCTCCAAACTCACCTTCACATCCTGGGAGACACGCTTCACTGCGTGGGCTCAGGGTGAGTTGCTGTGGGAGTACTACTCACCTGCCAAACCATCCTTCGTACCGCAGCCTGCAGAGGCTACACGTGCTGTGCGAGCTCTCATCAATATTGGCCCCGAAAATCTTCTGGATGACATTGGTACGTACAATGCAGACCCCATCTGAGGCACCATTACCGACCCAGTTGGTGCCTATGCACTCATCCGCCGTCGCAAAACTGTCACTGGGCATGCCGCCCAAAGTGCACTCATTGTTCAATTCAACACGTTGCAGATGCGGGCAGACGAGACAGTAGATGAATACTGGGCACGCAGCCTTCGACTGCTGCGTGACCTTGGCAAGGCCGCACCAGGTCCTCTCTCGGCATGTCTGTCCATTGTCGCAGGCCTTATCCCTGAGCTGTCCGACCTGTACCTCCATGTCTCCCAGGCAGAGCTTGAGCGCCTTGCCTCTACACCAGTCCCTGCTGACTCCCCACCAGGGATTGGTCCCCTCTTTGATTTTACAGCTGCACGTCTCACTGATTGGTGGAACGCTCTCCAGAACAAGCGATTGCATTGCACCGTAATTACAGCCGTCACCACCTCCTCATCCTCTGCCTCCAGTGCAGCGTCCTCCACTATCTCTTCCCTTCAGGCCTCAGCTCATTCCATGCAAGGTGCCCCCCCCCACTAGAGGCAATGGCTCTCACACCGGCCGCGGTGGTGGTCGTGGGGGCAAAGGGCGTGGAGGCGGACGTGGCGAAAAGGGCTCTAACTTCTCTGTCGGTGATGTCACTTGCTGGAACTGCGGCGCCAACGGCCACTCTTCTCCTAAGTGCCCTGCTCCCCCAGATAATGCACGCCTCGCCTCTTCCATGCGTGCTCATTGGGCCTGGATCGGTGTCGCTGCCTCCTCTGCTGCTGCCGCCGTGGCAGTCTCGTCATCCTCGTCCTCCTCATCTACCGCTGCTCTGACCACCACACTAGCTCCTCCTCAGCCGACGCAGCCTGCCCCTAGTCCTTGGGGTTGGGTGCCACCACCATCCGGCCCTCCCTACTACGGGCCGCCATCCTCCCACTAATCCATCCCTCCCTGGACCCGTGACGATGGCCACCACTCTGACGGCTCCTCTGACAGCTTCTCCGAGCGCTCCTCTGATCGCCGAGAAGAGGAGCGCACTCTCGAGCGTCGCTTGGTCAAACTTCTCCGCCTTCGCTCTCAGGGAGATGAGAGTATGAGTGGCCAGTCTCGTGTCTCCTGTTGTGAGCCGGATGTCACTCTCCGTGGTTCTGCCTCTGGTGGTGTGCAAGGGGAATTGCCTGATGATCGTGCATGGATTGAGCACTGGCAATCTCACACGTTCCCCACACGTCTTGGACAGTTTGCCTCTCCTGCTGCCCGTGGTACTGTGGCTATCTGTTTGGTCCTTCCCTCCACTCGTGCCTCACCTGGCCTCTGGATCATTGATTCTGGGACCACGCATCACATGACGTCTTGTCGTTCCTCCTTCGTGTCCCTTGGGCCTGTTCAGTCTGTGCGTTCTGTCCGAACTGGCTCCGACCAACTCCTCCCTGTTCAAGGCGTTGGTGTTGTCCGCTTCATTGGCCCCAGCGGCACTGCTTATCTCCCCGATGTCCTGTACGTCCCTGACCTTGAAGTCAGTCTGCTCTCTGTGACCACCCTTGACGATCAAGGCATGGACTTTTCGTCCAGCCGCGGTCTTGCCTCCATCTCTCTTCGTTCCTCTGGCCGTGTCGTCCTCTGCGGTGTGCGTTGTGATCGCCTGTTTCATGTGCCTCTCACATTGTCCTCGCCTTCCGTTGCATCTGCCTTTGTTCATGTCGCTCCCTCTCTATCCCCTGATCATGCTGATCTTCAGCATCGTCGCCTCTGTCACATTAACACTGCCGCTATCTAGCGACTTCTTCGCCTTCAGCCTGCACACGGCCTTGACCCTGCCACTTTCTCTCCACCTTGCACATCCACATGTCTTGATTGTGCTAGTGGCAAAATGCACCGCTCGCCCTTCTCCACCTCTGAATCCACTACCTCTCACCCACTTGATCTAGTGCATGTCGATGTCATGGGCCCACTACCCCAGGATTTCCTTGGTGGTATTGGGCGATATGTTCTGTGTCTCACTGATGACTACTCCCGCTACCGCTGGGTCTTTGCTCTCCGGCACAAAAGTGACGTCACTAATGTTCTTGAGTCCAGGCTCCCGCAGGCCGAGCGGGCTTGTCTCCGTTCTTTGCGCGTCTTTCACCGCGCCCTCGGCGGTGAATTCTTCGATCCCACGTCTCGCTTTCTTGAGTCTCGTGGTGTGCGTCTTGAGTCCTCTGCTCCCTACACACCACAGCAAAATGGTGTGTCCGAACGCTGGAATCGCACTCTTGCTGACGGGGTTCATTCTCTGCTCTCTGCCTCCGGTCAGCCTTCCCTCTTCGCCTTTGAAGCTATGTCCAACATGACCTGGGTCTGGAACAGAATTCCGCATGGACCCCTTCCCCATACTGTCACCCCCTTTCAACGATGGACTGGTCGTTGGGCTGATCTCCGTCTTGCACGAGTGTGGGGGTGCCTTGCCTCAGTCTGGATGCCCACCGACCACCGTGATGGTAAGTTGTCCCCTCTTGGTCGATTGTGCATCTTCCTTGGTGTCTCTCCCTTCTCCAAGGCCTGGCGCTTTTGGGATCCTTCCCTCTGTTGTGTGATTCAGTCTCGTGATGCTCTCTTCTTTGAACACCTGTTCGAGCGTGACTCCCCACGTTTTGGCGGGTCTCCCACTCCGCCCTTTCGGGGTGGGGGTGGTCTTCTGCCCTCTGGGCCTATTGTTCCCTCCTTGGGGCGTCCTTCCGTCCCTGCTGTCTCTTCCCCGTCCAATCAGAGTCCTCTCCACTGTGCCTCTCCAGGGGCCTCAGTCCCCTCCACAGCTCCCTTGGCCTCATCCAGCCCATCTCCTGTCTCTCCTGCTGCTGTCTCTCCTACAGCGTCGTCCTCCTCTTCTCCTCTTGGTCCCATCACACCGCCTTCCCTTGTTGTCTCCACACCAGCTCCTTCCTCCTCCTCTTTGCCTAGATCGCCTTATCCCGATGTGCCCTCCTCCTCTTCGCGCACTTCGTCCATTCCACCAGTCTCACCCTACACGTGCGGTGGGTGACTCCGGGCCCTCCCCTCACAGTCGCATCCTCTTGTCTCTGTTGACCCTGGTCTTCGTGCATTTGGTCTCACCACCTCTGGTCTGTCTACAGCAGCGTTTGTCATGCACCCCAGCACTGCTCTTAGCTACTCCCTGGTTGAGCAGGAATTTCCCTCTGCTCTCTCGTCGTCTGTTGCCGGGTATGTTGCCTCGTGCTTTGCTACTCCCGGCCTCTCTTCTCTCCCACCTGAACCTGTGACAGTACAGGCAGCACGTGCAGCCACTGACTCTTCTCAATGGGAGCAGGCCATGGAGGCTGAACTCAACGCACTGTCATACCATAGTGTGTATGAGTTAGTTGACCTACCTCCAGGCCGTAAAGCTGTTGCAGCCAAATGGGTGTATCGACGCAAGCTCAACCCAAACAACACTGTGGAGCGATACAAAGCGCATCTCACTGCAAAGGGGTTCTCCCAGATTCCAGGTGTGGACTTTGACGAGACATTTGCACCTGTTGGTCGCTACACCACTGCCAAGGCACTGCTCAGTCTAATCGCCCAGCATGACTGGGAGCTGGAGCAAATGGATGTCAACAATGCCTTTCTCCATGGCAAGTTGGATGAAGAGATATACATGGTGTAGCCACCAGGCTTCTCGGATGGCACAAACCGTGTTTGGCGGCTGCGCAAGGCTCTCTATGGGCTCAAACAGTCTCCTCGCTGCTGGAATCACGAGATCACAGCAACCCTGGAAAATGGCGGCTTCAGAAGAAGCCCAGTGGACCCTGCGCTGTTCCTCAGCCCTCCGTCATAGCCACTGGTTGTCATCCTGGTGTATGTTGACGATCTTCTCATTGCATCTCCCAGCACCTCTGCGGTCAATGCTGCTTAATCTCTTCTCCAAGCAGCTTACAAGATGAAGGATCTGGGGCCGGCTCGTGTTTTCTTGGGCATGGAGCTCGAGCGAGACCGTGCACGTCACACTCTCCACGTGCACCAGGCTGCGTATATCCGCAGCCTGGGAGAGCGTTTCGGCCCACTCCTCACTGCGGTTCCCACTGCCTCTACGCCCATGACCCCAGCTGGACAGACACTGTTGAAATCCTTGGACCTCTCAGAGCTGGGGGAGACAGTTGATGTGACTGACTATCTCAGAGTCATAGGATCACTGATTGCTGGTGCCGTTGTCCAAAAGTGATGTCCACTCTGTGGGTCTCATCAGTCCGCATGAACCAGGATGACTGTCAGTGTTTTTCTCTCTTTCTCATGTTCTTGTGATTCTTTCATGTGTGTGTGGGGTGCTTGTCTGCAGGTCATGGGGGAGTGTTGAAGTTCGTCGGCGACTCACTACTGTATGCCCTCTGGCCTCTCACACTCTGCACACATTCTGTACAGATTAAATGACAATGGTCCCTAGGTGGGAACCTAGGGAAACGCGTAACATGTTCATCCTGATTGAAGCTGGTGGCGTTCCAAGTTGCTGCTGCTACCTGGACCCAGGAATCACCTTCAGCACAAATGAGACCATTGCATGACTTTCTATGGATTTTCTATGACTCTCTGTGATGCGGTAGTTGCTAGGGTCGTACACTCTCACTGCCGTGCCCTGCATCATTTTATCTTGCCTTGCATGTTATGGGGGAGCTACATACTTCCCGGGCGCTGATCCTTAGGGGGCCACCGTGCCGGTCTTGACCGTGCGTCGGTGAGTAGCCACCCTCGGTTATTCCAAGAGGTCGGGCTCGACCCCCGGGTGGCGGCACTTGCTCACCCGAGCTCGACGCTCGTGGTGAGTGAGTGCTCACCGGTACATGTCTTGCTCGCTCCCCCCTCTCTAACTTGTCTTGGTTGAGTGTGAAGCTTGCAAGCAAGTTACCGCATCCATGGCGTCTCTTGCTTGATGTGACTTGTCACATTCTTCCATCTCACCTCACATGACAATGACGAATCCTAGTAACTTCTGGTATCAGAGCCGTGAGACTCTTAGCTCACTGCTCGGCGGTCCTGGTCCCTGGAGCCATTCGTGACCCACGTCTCCTGTGGCACACGCATTACCGCAGCTACTCTGGCAACTGCTTTCATGTCTCACCTCCTCCCAGCCCGCAGCAGCCGTCTCAGCTGCTCAACCTGACTGTCCGTTATGTGCGGAGGCTATCGCCCTTCTCCCGGCGCCTTGTGGGTGAGTACTCTCCCACTCGCCCGTGAGAAACTGCTAGGAAGCTTCCTAGCCTTGCTGCTGCTGACGTGGCGACACTGTCCAGTCAGCTGATGCACTAGCAAGCAGGCAGGTGCAAGAAACAGCAAGGATCAGGCTAGGGAGACGCGCAAAGTCTCATAAGCTCCAATAGCTTAGTAAATGCAGAGAGAAATGACAAATGACAGGTCCAGGGCATAAGTACCTGCCGCGGCGCACAGCGGGTGTCGCACGCGGCAGTCCAAGAACTGTCCTAAAACCGGCCCAAAACCACTGTTTTGGCCATAACTCTACGCACACATGTCAGAATCCTACACCGTCTGAACCTAGACGTGCAGAATCAAAAGACGCACGCAAC
>SZWC01005934.1:0-23870 GCA_023375785.1 Penium margaritaceum
CTATATCTATATCTATATCTATATCTATATCTATATCTATATCTATATCTATATCTATATCTATATCTATATCTATATCTATATCTACATCTATATCTATATCTATATCTATTTCTATATCTTTATCCATATCTATATCTATATCTATATCTACATCCATATCTATATCTATATCTATATCTTTACCCATACTCATATCTATATCTATATATGTATCCATATCTATATCTATATCTATATCTGTATCGATATGAATATCAATATCTATATCTATATCTATATCTATTTTGATATCCATATCTGGATTTTTTTTTCTATATCTATATTTGCATGGAAACCTAGATCTATTATCTTTATCTATGTATGTATCTCAATTTTTATCTTCATCAATGTTTATCTCTATCATCATATTCACATAGATATCATTTTCAATCTTTTCCGTTTGATATCTATGTTTATATTGTATCCATATTTGTATCTTGTTGTTCATATTGATCTTCAACGTTAATGAATGAAATAAAAAATATCTTATAGAATTTTAAATCATTTTGCGTAAACTTTAAGTTTGACTTGTATACACATGTTTATGTATGTGGACATGCACATATCCACAAGGAAACGTATGGGTGTGCTTTACTTTAAATTTTATTTCAGTTGTTTCTAGTTATATAAGTTAATGTGGATATTTTCAGATTGAAATTTGAGTCTGGTGGGTCTTTATAGTAGTAAAAGGAAATTTTCACATTGAATGAGATAAATATGAATGTCGATGGTGACAAAAACATTCACAGATCCATTGATGCATGTGAATGTTTCATGAGAAAGGTATTAATATGTTTATTATAGGTTTTAAAAATCAATGACTTTTTCGATGCATACATGGATCATCTTGTGGAAGAGTTCTCAAGTTAGGAAGGGATCACAATGAATAATCTCTATATAATTTCTTTTCACGTTATACATATGAAGGAGAATACTTCTTTCCAAATTTCCATGATCTTTTCAATCTATATCCTTTTTTTTCATGTGGAAATGTTTGAACCATTTTACAAGAATTCATTTTCTCAACCAAAATCCTTTTTCTACTTTTTTTTAATGTTTTCATATATTTTTTTGGTTATCATAAATTTAATATTCACACATCAATCTTTGTCTCAAAGTGGATGAAACATGTTGTAAATTGTTTCATACAGTGATATATCATATAAGAACTTTTTAGGTTTTCGATCACATATTTCTAAACAAAGGCATGCTCCATACTAAACATATTACAAACAGTTGATTATACTCTCATATCCGATATGTTTAATCATTTTCTTTTGCTAAACAACACTACTTTTGTTACTCACAAATCTTAGAATTTTTCTTCTAGATAAATGTTTATTAGCAATATCCTTTGTTGAAAACATGCCATACAAATGAAATTCTAGAAGCCCTAAGAAGGTGTTTTATCACACCTTGTTTCAAATCCATTCGCAATGAATTGAAGTATTCTTGGCAATTTTTGTAGTAAAGAATTCACAAGAAAGTTTGCGCTTTGCATTTCAACCATGTACCGCTCACCACGAAGCAACAAGTTGGTTTTTGTGCAACATGGGTTCACCTTAAGATGTTTAATCCTGCGTTCTCACGTGTGCAAGGATGATTTCTTCATCCCTAACATACATGAGTCCCTAAAACTCATGACTACGCATTTCTATCATTTCATCTGTGCTCCATTAAAAAACAACACAAAAATTATTCTACCGTACAGTTGAGGGCATTTTTCCAACTACCTTGCTACCCTAGCTTGCTATAGGAAGCCATATGAAAACATTTGATGTACAATAAAAATTTCAACGTTGTGCCTTGAGTTTAAAATATCATGGTACATTCACACTTTCCACAAAATGATCATTATTTGTGAGCTTGCCTTCAACCAATTGTGTCTCTTCTATTAAAATGCCCTAATTCAATATATTTGGCCAGCAATCCCTAGTTTCAACATCCAAGATGAACTTATGCAAATGAGAAAAGCATCAAACAACATCAAAAGCAAGGGATTCAACATGTGGATGCAAGATTCCATCCGCTTGTGGCATAGGTGATTCAAAGTAGGTACAAGCCTCATGCCTAATTAACATGGACATCATCGATGAGTGCAATCAACCGATTAGGTGAACATGAAAAAGCCAAGTCATATCTCATGCAATCTTTGAAAGTGAAAAAAACAAGCCATAAAGGAGGGGATTTCACAAGAACGGAGCGAGGAGTCAAGACAACCAAGAGGTAAAAGTTGATAGTAAGGCTCCCATTCAATCAAAAGAATCTGCATCGATTAAGCATCCACGCGATTTAAATCTGTATAAACAAAGGTTGTTATGATCGTGAAGTTTAAGAGTTATGGTTAATCTTAACCATAAACATAAAACGTTGCGATCGCCTTACTTGCTTCAAGCTTATTCACATGTTGATTATATTACCGGAAGGTGTACTTGTGCATGGCAAAATTTTTCATAAAACATGTACATGACTCCATATCAACAAATCCCCGTTCTACATATCTCATTGAAGAAAAACTATAATGTGATTTACAAGATATATAGTAGTTTTTGTAAACAATCCATGTTCAATAGTCTGTGCCGTCTTGTATACACTTGTTAATACTGTGTTGCTTGGGTAATGAAATTGGTTATGTATGAAGTTTTACAAGGGATCCTTGGATACTCAACCGGCTATATTCATACATGTACAACCTTAAGGTTGGATAGGTCCTTAAACAATAAAAGCATTATAAGATGGAGCTTTCCTAATCCTATAAGCAATGGCATGGTTTGGAAGTTGGGTTTCCTAAATGAAAAAGAGGTGATGTAAGGAAAAATCGCCGATGTACGATTGTGCACTCGTTGGCACTATGAGCTAATCTATTTATAAATCTTAGATTTTTGCGACGTAACACTTTGAACGACATGCCCTATGAGAAGTCACAAACATGTCCATGGGCAATATTTCACGTATCCGTACAATTTATAGATTAAGTGAATGTAAGTGTTTGCATTAATTTTAAAAAAAGGACATGCAACGCAGGAAATAGGAAGCAACAGAGGTGGAAGACGTTGAGATCGTTACTGCCAAACCCCACAAAGAGATATTTCTTGTCGTGGTCAAGGAATAACTTATGAATGGAACACGCGTGGCTAGCCCACATGGTAGCAAGGGAAGCAAAAGACATTTCTAGCAACAAAAGTGACATCCATGACCTTCATAACAGCGACGTTCACAAAAGTACCACACGAGTTTGAGAAAATAATAAAGGAGATTCAAGGAATATGTCTTCACAAACTACCTCAAAAGTTACTAGCGATACGTCACATGGACCATCTCATCAAGCTAAAGCTAGGCAGCAGACAGACAATAAAGGGGACCCATCGGATGAGCGACCACAACTTACCAAACTACAAAAACAACAGGAAAAGATGCCCGGTTAGGGTTTCACTAGACCCTTCAAGTTACCTCTACAACACCATTGTTTTTGGTGAGAATTAAAACAAATAAAACTTGGATATGCGTAGAATGTTGAGCGTTGAAAAGCATCACCATAAATAACATAGACCCTCTCATTCANACAAATGGACTTTTTGTCCATCTTTATGGGCCTCAAATGTTTAGCAAAATCAGCCTATTCAATGGCTATCTCCAGACCTAATAGAAATGCCTGGAAGACAATACTCTACACCACATACAAGTACTTCAATTTCATCATCATGTTGTTTGGACTCATTAACCCCCTCAAAACATTTATGATGGTGATGAACAATGATTTTTTCTTGTTCCATAGTAACTTTGGTACCAAACATCTTGATGACATCCTGGTCTATAACTACACCGCAGATGAGCATACTTGACATTGTTAAAAAATTCTCAATGTTTTACTAAAAGAGAATTTATACACAAAAATTTCAAATTCCAACATCACTTACCAGTCATCTTTTATGGCCTCAACATTGCTAGTGGATGGATCACCATGGACTGTAAAAGATGGAGGCAATCGTAGATTAGCCGACGCACACAAATAATTGAGAAGTCTAGGTAAGTTCTATCCTTTACAAATAACATCATTCATATGTAAACAACTATGTGCGAGTTTTATTGCCTTTTTAACATTTCACAATGAATAACTACGAGTGGGATTTGGGGGACAACAAATCATAATCGTTCAAATCTTTGAGGAACACTCTGACCTTGGCGTAGGACTTATAATTAGTATTTCCATTGATTAGCCGTCGATGCATTGGGTCGTGCAACTGGACCCATTTTCCCTTAAGACAATGACGGTGGAGAACAACAAGTCGCAAAATGTGCCATTTCTTTTAGGCTAATACTGAACTATGGGGTGCATCAAAAGGAGATGCTTGAAAATTTGCTTGCGTAAAACAATTGGCTATGCTAATTGGAATGCAAATGATGCATTTTTTGCTTTGACCATCATGCCAAAAATCATGTCAAAACTTAGCTAAATCTCAACCATTGACAAACTAAAAAAATGGAGTTCCTTGAGTCCAACTTCAACTACGACATTGTGTACTGTCCTAGAATAGCAAATAAAGCACGTGCCTTGAGTCTGCGCCCACATTTCATCATTAAGATTTGTATTTTGATCATCTAATGAGACTCGCAACTAAAAACCTGTTTGCAAAGGTTATTAGGAGGTTGGTTGGTAAGAAAAAACCTAGTCTTTATTTGACATACCCTACTGGGAACTGCAAAAAACTCACCATGTTCTTGTTCCTACAAGAAAAACGTTATCATAGANTGGAATGCCACATCACAAGTCAAGGTGGAAAAGTGATGGTGATGGTGATGAGACGCAAAATCAGCTTGTTAGGTACTACTCATGGGACAAGGTGTAGACTCGACTTATACAAATGGTGGGACATCTCTCATGTAAGAGTGGGTGCTCCATAGATATAAATCTTTCGTGTGTGGAGAGCACTCTTGCAGCACAAAGATTAGACTTAGAAAATTCTAGAAACCAGGGCTAGAAAATTGAGGTTAATCAGATTGAACTGAGTAGAAAGTATTTATACAGTTTGGTTGGCTAGCCTAAGCCTCAGCCTACTGCTTTCCTAGCTTTTTGTAGTAAGCTACTTGCTCCTCAAACGAATGACCTGCTCACACATGATTCTGGTGCTCTATTTGCACGTAATACCTAGTGCAAGAAATGCTTGGCTCTCGATTGTCGAGATCGATGGTCTGTCTTCTCTCTTGGAAAGCCGCTACGTGCAACGCATGCCACTACAGATGCTTTACTGCGGTGAGCGTGGTATTGTGGTTGACCGCATCTGGTGTCGGGAGCACGCCCTAGAGAGAGAGATCTCTCAATCGATAGCGTGTGCGATGCGCTGCTTGTCGAGAGGGAGAAGCCACCTCTGCAGGGCGTGTTTAGAACGACGCGTGGGGTTCTGCGCAAAACACACCCCCATCGGTAGTAAAAAAGAAGTGAGCTCGACTACGACTTGATTTCCAAAAAAAAGCAGAAAAAAGGCCTGCATGCCCCAAATACTTGGACGAGGCCCTAAGTATGCCTGAATAAGATGGGCGCTACATTACATTCACCCCCCTTGTCGGAGGCATGACGTCGTGATATGCCTAAGATACTCTTGGAGAACAATGTTGGTACCTACAACATGGAAGTTGACTTTGGCTCCCAAGAGTTGCACTCTACTAGGTACCCCTTTCACTATAGCAGAAAATGACAAAACATTCCTCTCTAGTGTTCGGCCGAAATCTACTCCACCTCAAAATTAGCACATTCTTCAACGTAGACAGTAGCATGTGGAGTCATTCCATGACCCCGGAAGAAGGTGTTTGGGTCGCGATGGGCACCTCTTTAGTTGTTGCCTTTTACAGTGCCCACACAAGGTACACATGGTCCCCCTTGCGGTGAAAGTGCTCTTACACCTAACTTAACTATGGCACCTTGCTTTCCTTGGAGTTCTCCTCCTCTGCCCAAAATGGCGCAACAGTTCTCTCCCCATATTTCCTCACTTTTAGTTGGCTCCGTACCCAATCCACAGCATGATTCCACTAGTGTAGTCGGTCACTCCCCAAAACAGCATTGTAGGTGGCCACCGGGCACGTGCGAAAGTTCACCTCGCATGATGGCTTGCTCAAACACATCCTCAAACCCTTTAGAGGAAGTCCGCACTTCAACTACCCTTGCACCAACTTGGCCGTAGTCGGCTTCCCAAGTTGGCGTGCAAGCCCCAACATCTTTGCAAACTCGTCGCTAAATAATGAGTGCAACGCGTCACAATCAAGCAACACTTTAATCTGTCGGCAAGTCTGGCACCCCTCGTTGTTCGTAAAACCTACTGATAAGATTTCAGTTATTAGGAGGATTCCGGAAACCCTCTCGCTTCCTTCGCTCAAAAGCAATACACTCGGTAGCTCCCTAGTTGTGGAAGGAATTTTGGGGCTAGTGTTTGCTGATGCAGACAAAGCTTTCCCAGCAGTTGGCCGCCTGCCACTCATTTTTGGTTGCCGTTTCCCTGCTTCTTCCTCTGAGAGTCCTTCTTTTGGTGTCCTGGCTTCTTGTAGATCCAAGAGTACCCACCACGTGGCTTGCTGTACTGCTTGCCTCTTTTCACTACATCGATTTGTACGGGATCAGTTTGTTCGTATTGTGTTTGACACTTGAAATTTTCTCGCTTCTCACGTAAACCCCCAACATGATTGCGCAATGCGTCAACGTGCGTTACAGTGGCCACCATCGCCAAGAAATCCATGATTCCACTGAGTACGAAACGTGCGCTAAATTTCCCCCTTCAAGCCGTCATGGTACTTGTATGCCATTTTCCGCTCGCTCATGTCGTCGATTTTCGAGCACAACGCCAAAAAATGGCATGTGTAATTCTGCACCAATCTCATCTGCTTTAGCTACCTCAGCTTGTTTTTTGCAACCATGGAGGCGTTTAGGATATCGAACCGATCTGTGATGGCTTGCTCAAACTGCCCCCATGTCGCCGGCACGCAAGCTTCAGCTTGCCTCGCGCCTTGGTGCCACAGAACAACGTGTTGCACAACTGCGCTCCCACCTCCAACTCAAGTGGTTAGCATATTCAGCTTCCTCCACCACTCGAATGCTGTTCAACGTAGTAGTGTCATCGCGAAGGACGCACGCACAGCATCGTCCTGTGAAGAGTGACATAGGGCCCAAAAGTAGTTGTTCATCGCAAACAATAAGGTCCGTATGCTTGCACCCTCGACTGAGGGATTGAACGACATTGGAGCCTTTGGCTTTGGTCTTGGCGGACTTCTTGGTCGGGCTGCCAAAACCTGTCCAGCATTAGTCTCGCTCATTGTTCAACCATCCGTTAATTGAGCCACTCCTTCTCCAGCTTTAGGGCTCCCAGGTGCTCTACGTTCTGCCATGGGGCTTGCTCCATGGCTCTCAATACGTTTTGGCTGTAAGCGAATCGCAAAAAAATGGCAGAATTTTGGAAGCAATCAAAAATTTGTTGGCACCAACTCCGCATATCGAGAAGCAAATTTGAGGTCTTCAAAGTGCCAAGGAATCACCCTTCGTCTCACGCATGCGCACGATAGGCCTTGTGGAAGCTCTGGAAATTGACGTAATTTTTCCAAAGGTTAGCTTATGCATTGGCTTCAAAGTGTGGTCCAGCAATCTCCCTCTCGATCAGCCTCGACGTTGTCCAGTGTAGTCTGTGCCTTTGCTCCTTGAATTTTCTTAAGCCGCAACAGTGCTTTCGCCCAATGTGTGGCTTTGGCTCTGATACGAGATGTGAGAGTGGGTGCTCTCTGGAGATTAATCCTTGGTGTGTAAAGAGCACAATCGCAGCGGAATGGTTAGACTTGGAGAAGTCTGGAAACTATAGCTTGAAAATACAGGCTAATCAGATTGAACTGAGTAGAAGGTATTTATACTGTTTGGCTGGCTTGCCTAGTCCTCAGCCTACTGCTTTCCTAGCCTCTTGCAGCAAGCTACTTGCTTTTGAACCCACTCATATGCTAGAACCTGATTTTAATGCTCTACTTGTACTTAATACGTAGTGCGAGAAGTTTTTGGCCGTCGATCGTCGAGATCAACGGTCTGTCTTCTCTCTCCACGAGCCGCTACGTGCATTGCACGCCACCGCATATGCTTTGTGGAGTTGAGTGCGGTGTCGCAGATTACCGCATCCGGTGTTGGGAGCCGGCCTCAGATACCCCTTGGCGGGTAGCGTATGCGATACGCTGCCCTTCGAGAGGGGGAAGCCACCCTCCCGTGGCGTGTTCGGAATGCCACGTGGGGTTTCATGCAAAACACACCCCTAGCGACGATGTGAACTCCACGCGAGCGCTCGCTCGCGCGCTCTCTTCTCCTCCTCCTCCTCGCATCGGCGGTCAAGAGGTGATGAGCTCGACTGTGACCTAGATTTCTGAAAAAGCGAAAAAAAAGCATGCATGCCCCAAATACTTTGACGAGGCCCGGAGTATGCCAGAAAAAGCTGGGCTCCTCATTACACCTCACAAACTAAAAATTCATCCCATAAGGCCACTTGATCTACTTGAACCTTTACCCATTCTGACAAAAGTATTGGCCGACATCATCATACATTTTGTGACAAGACTGCGAACCACTCCTAATGGGTATGATGCCATCCTTGTCATTGTGAAAATATTTTCTAAAATATTGCACTTTTTCCTAATAACCACCATCATTAAAGAAGGAAGAAAATTTCATAATGAGATGGTGCCACTGTAGTATTGCCACATCGTGCCACTTTATAGCATAAGAAAAAGAGACGCCCACCTTACAAGCGGTTTTTGGCACCAAATAATGACACACTACAGTTGTTGGGTGTTCTTATGAATGGCGTTCCCTCTTGAGACAAACACAAAAATTGAGCGAACCAATGAGAGGCTCATACATCTCCAAACTTAATGTGATATTGACGGCACCGATAGGGCACCAAACGTGCGTGAAACAAATTTATAATATAACTTTGGCTCTTCCATTGCAATTGCTTAAACAAATTTAAGCATGGTGTATAAGAAACTTCCCCGAAGACCGCTTGGACTGTAGAGACAGAGTAATATCCTCGGGATTCGCCTTAGTTGTGCGGACTTCACAAGCATTTGGGGGTAAACATGGCAGGCCCTTGCGAAGACACTGGAAGCCATGAAACGGGCGGTTGACTATCATTACAATGATGAAATACTTGGTAGTGGTGCCTGTTTCCACTTTACTTGTACGAATATCAAACTTCAATGATGGGACTTCTTGAAAATTTAAACCCTTGCCGGTTGGGACTGTTTGAGATCGAGAAAATGCAAACACTTTTTGTTGCTTGACTTTTCCTTCCGGAAACTATAGATGTCCTCCTTACCTTCCATGTTATCAAAATCAAGAATTATTTAGACCCTAGTACAGACTTTGTCGGGTGACACGTCACACCTCCACCTCTTGTGCAAGGGGATGGGGATATAGAGTAAGTGATTGAAGATATCTTTAGACATCGACTCTGTGGAGAATTGACTATGTATGTGGTCAATTGCCATGGCTATGGATTTGCGTAAATCAGGTAGGAGCCCCAAGATCACCTCAGAGACGTGGATCATAGGCAATTCGCCAACCGCCCCGACATCCCGTGTTCCGTTCTCAAAGTTCTGGACAACTTTGTTCACCTACGAGAATGGTCAAGAGAAGCGTGATGAACCATAGAGATGGTTCAATATTTTTTGGTCTACTTCTTGACGTTACAAAACTTTAATGAAGAAGTGCCTTCATATTCACGAAGCCCGCGACTTATTGTTGGAGCTTCTCGTATCTGCCCTTCACGACGCCAGCTCGCACGTTTTGCTTGGCTTGAACATTTAGGACTCGAATGAAGCCTCATTTTGACTCTCGGCATTGTATATATGTGCTCGATGCACTCAACACTTTTCATCGAGTTCCACCTTTTGCTTAATACATATTATCCATCTGCCCCAATCACCAGAATTTTATTTTTTCCTGCAACTCATCCCTGTGAGCCATTTACATTCTGCTTGGCGGAACAGTTTCAGAGGTAAAACCTTATGTAGGGCTCGCTCGCCCGTTGGGCCGAAGTGGCGGTGAGCCCACTGTTTTATTCGTCGTAAGCGGACCCCGGTTTGAGCTTTGCGTTGCACTTAAACAAACGGTAGGACTTCTCTCCTTCTGCTTTCGTGGAATATTGACGCTACAAAGTTGCTGCATGAACGCGTACTCTTCGTTTCTCAGCCGCGGCCAAGAAGTTGCCTGGTCAACGGTTTGCGCGTCAATGCTGACGATTTGCGCGAACGGATAGGCTCAAGAGTGGAAATACGGTTCGCACCCGCCAATGATAATTGACACTCATCAGACAGTAGCCGCTTCTTTCAAAAGTGAGTAGGCATGACATCATGATACTATTCATACGTTGACTAGGGTGAAGGTACAATTCATGTAAGAATTGAGTCTTCCAAGAATACAACGGTATGGGCGGAATGTTTTCATGCCTGTCCATCGGGCCGACTGAACCTTGCCTTATACCCTGGTTCGCGGTCTTCGGTGAATTATCAGCATGCTTTTCGCACTTCTCAACTCGGATCTGCTCCATGAGCAAGTTCAGAAGGGCCTCCACGATGCATAAGCATCTCGGCAAAGCTACGAGGTACCCCGCTCTGGATTTCAGACATCGTTATCCCCCACCCTGCGGCAGAATTTAATCTCCAATCGCCCCAGGCTTCATAGTTTGATCTCAATGAGCCCCGACCTCCAAAGTACAGCACAAGACGCCCCGCAATCAGAGTGTTTGTCGCAAGGTACCCCGTCGGGTGCGTGGTCATTTACCAGTTAACGACTTTATGGGATTCTATCAATGTACGATGGACAAACTGCCGCCGACGAGCCCCACAGTGCTTTCGACACCGGTCAAGAGGTTTTGCGAGAGAGAAAATGGACGTTGTCTAGGTTTGTAAGGTCATGCGACGGTGGGATTGTACCAGTATCATTCCAATCTCTCTTGAAATTCATAATACAATTGTCTCTCGCATTCCACCTGGTCAACCCCGTCACCTTAGCTAACCCGCGTGTTATCCAGCTATGAAGCATACGAAAGATAACACAAAACAAACCGTCGTGTTTTTGACATGTTTTTATGACGACATCGATGTTGGGACGCTCCGAGTACATCATGAATTGTTTATGCGCGGTGCAAACACGACTTCTTCTATGCGTCTGCCCATGTAAAACTGTTAGTGTAATATTTTTGTAGTCTTCTCAATGAGAAATTGTACAACGATGATGAAGAAAAAGGACAAAACAACTTCCAAAACTTGTCCATGGTCCATTCCTTGGGCTAGATATATCGTGCTAGCTCCAAGTACCACTTCCTACCAGGGTATTTTTTTCCAACACAATGTACCCCACAACGTTAACAAGGGCGTCCTATGACAAATAAATTGAATTCGGGCTTTGGTGATCACAAAACCAAAAGCGAGGCAGTTTGAGACCAAGTTTCGAGTATAAGGGTGTTTGATAATGTTGGTCTCTGAACCCAAGGTACCTTACTACATTCTTGTAAGCATTTCCAGGAAACACGAAAACTTCCGGATTATATGCAGGTCCGGGCAAAGCACCCCTCTTGTCTAATTTGGACACTAACATCTTGTCACCATTATGAATAGTCAACTTGGATTCCTAGGCTGCTAGAAACAACTATACCACGAAGCGTGGTAAACTTTCAGAATGGCCTAATATTCTTATGTGGCGATATTCGGAGTAAGAAGGTTGGACGGGAAAAATTCCCTGATCATATCGGTGATTCTATCCTGTACTTTCATCGCAAACATTGTGCATACCCTCTCCTCTCCATAGGCGATACCAGCATGTATCGACTGGGGTTTTGGTTGTGATATTGAGAATCAACTTCAGCACGCAAAATCGTCTTTTTGATGATATTAAGCCGGTCTTCTTCAAGACTTTGATGGATTTGACCAATAGTGATTGTGTTATGCTGAGCGGAACGTAGGTGGTTTATAAGGATGAGGTGCGGGACAAAATACAACGCAAGGATTTGAGAAAAATAAATATTTTTTATCAGTATGTATACTTTGATGAGTGTCGAGAGAGTGGAGCACATGTAGACACAGCCCAGAATGAGAATGAGGAGTATGCTGGATCCTCGACAGTTAGTCGGAGCGATGCGTGTGAGGCCACGTTGTGAGTAGTTGCCTCAAGAAGCTCCGCTGACAAGTTTGGGGGGCTTCGAGAATATTGAACTGCTTCTTTGTAAATTCAGACACCGACAAGAAGTCAACTGAACAACATCAAAACATAAATATAGTTTGCGATACATCTATCGACCTTTATAGGTGGTCGAAGTTGACGAAAACTTCTCGAACAAAACACAGGTGGTCGGGATAGTCGGCTAGAATGCCCTCGCTCAAGTGGCATAAAAATCCGGAGGTCGACGCGCGGTGGGCTATGAATGTAATGATAGAAATGCCCACTCAGGGAGTTGAAGGTGTAGGTAGCGAGAATGTGGTGTGAGAAGAGGATGGAACAAGTGGGGCAGGAACCAAGATAGGTTGGGCCATGCAACGAGTTCCACACGCAGGTTAGAGTTGGTAAGAAAAAAAGCGAGTAACAAGTGATCGAGCTGCTAGCGGGGAGCGAGGATGTGACGAGCGGGCGGGCAGCGAGCTCCTCCTCGCTCGCACTACGAGGCACAGAACGAGCCTCGATCTCAACCCTGCTTGCGAGTTAATCCTGCGAGCCTACAAAGCGACAGGATTCTGTCGAGACAACCTAACAGTCATGAACCCGGGTGCTCACCCCCAAACACAGTAGCACTAGGAAACCTAGTGTTAATGCAACGAGGAACATGTGTATTTCTGTCATGAACCATCATGTGAACTCTCATGGCTCCACTTCTTGTGCACGTGTCACCACGACGGACGCTGTGGTGCCGTCGTCAGTGTCACTCCAGCATCAGTCACCTGCATCAGTGAGGTGTGTGTGCAACGAGGCCAGAGGTCACGACTCGTCTGTGGTTCACAAACCAACACTCCCCCATGACCCACAGCCGACGCACACGAGCACAAGTTCACGGGCACCACATGTGTCACAAGATGTGACTAACGACTGTACACACGCCCACAACAACCACTTATCCAGGGTCACCACGAAGACACAACAGTCCCACTGCATGCACGGCTGCCTTGAAGACATTACTGCTGAGTGCCTTCGTCAAGAAGTTGGCTCTCTGCTGTCGTGTGTCGACCCAAACGATCCGGACATCACCTGCAGCAATGCGCTCACGCACAAAATGATGCTCAACATTGATGTGCTTCGTGCGTGTGTGATGCATGCCATCATATTCTGCAATTGCTTTGGTGCTCTGGTTGTCACAGCACAATGTGATGCAGCGGATAGGAACGCGCAGTTGCTGAAATAAGCGACACAGCCACACACTCTCACACGTACCAGCGCCAAGAGTAACATACTCAGCTTCACTGGAACTGCGTGGCACACAACCTTGTTTGCCACTTTTCCACGACACAGTGGTCCCTCCGACCAGAAAGACGTAGCCAGTACGGTTGCGAGCATCTGTGTCATGGGCCCAGTCACTGTCTGTGTAGCCATCAACTACAACCGACGGTTGTGCCCGGTAGCACAGACCGGTCCGGGCAGTGGAAAGGGCGTACCTGACGACACGCAGTGCAGCCTCCAGGTGCCGTGCCCTAGGGCACTGAGATAACTGGGCCAGGAAGTTCACAGAGAAGGCGNCATTACTGCTGAGTGCCTTCGTCAAGAAGTTGGCTCTCTGCTGTCGTGTGTCGACCCAAACGATCCGGACATCACCTGCAGCAATGCGCTCACGCACAAAATGATGCTCAACATTGATGTGCTTCGTGCGTGTGTGATGCATGCCATCATGTTCTGCAATTGCTTTGGTGCTCTGGTTGTCACAGCACAATGTGATGCAGCGGATAGGAACGCGCAGTTGCTGAAATAAGCGACACAACCACACACTCTCACACGTACCAGCGCCAAGAGTAACATGCTCAGCTTCACTGGAACTGCGTGCCACACAACCTTGTTTGCCACTTTTCCACGACACAGTGGTCCCTCCGACCAGAAAGACGTAGCCAGTACGGCTGCGAGCATCTGTGTCATGGGCCCAGTCACTGTCTGTGTAGCCATCAACTACAACCGACGGTTGTGCCCGGTAGCACAGACCGGTCCGGGCAGTGGAAAGGGCGTACCTGACGACACGCAGTGAGCCTCCAGGTGCCGTGCCCTAGGGCACTGAGATAACTGGGCCAGGAAGTTCACAGAGAAGGCGACATCTGCTCTAGTTGTTGTCGCCAGGTACATGAGCGACCCGATGACGCAGAGATAGTCCGTCACGTCGACTGCCTCCCCCAGCTTGGACACGTCCAGTGTCTTCAGCAACCTCTGCCCAGCTGGTGTCATAGGCGTCGACGCTGTGGGGGTGGACTCAAGCAGGGAAGCAAAGCGCTCCCCCAGATTGCGAACGTACGCAGCCTGGTGCACATGGAGGGTGCGACGCGACCGGTCACGCTCAAGCTCCATGCCCAAGAAGACACGAGCAGGACCGAGGTCCTTCATCTTGTACGTGGACTGCAGAAGGCTCTTCACTGACGTGACAGCATCCTGGCTAGGCGAGGCTATCAGCAGGTCGTCCACATAGACTAGGACAGCCACGAACGGCACAGAAGGTGGAGTCACAAAGAGTGAAGGGTCCACCGTACTGCGTCGGTACCCTCCTTTCTCGAGGGTGGACGTGATCTCCTGGTTCCAGCACCGAGGCGACTGCTTCAGGCCGTAAANTTCACATCCATCTGTTCAAGCTCCCAGTCATGGTGAGCTACGAGACTCAGCAGCGCTCTGGCTGCGGTGTACCGTCCGACCGGTGCAAATGTTTCATCAAAGTCGATGCCTGGGACCTGGGAGAATCCCTTCGCTGTGAGCCTCGCCTTGTACTTGTCCAGAGCGCCATTGGGTTTGTACTTCCGTCGAAAGACCCAACGAGCGTCAATGGCCTTGCGACCAGGCGGCAAGTCAACTAGCTCATAGACCGCGCGATCATACAAAGCGTTCAGCTCATCACGCATGGCCGCCTACCACTGTTGGGCGTCAGTGGAAGCACGTGCTCGATGCACTGTGGTTGGCTCAGGTGGCAGAGCTGTGGTGGCTGACGCAGCGTGACACTCTCAATGCTGCTCGAAACAGCTACCTCCAATGCGTGCGCATGCTCTGAGGCAAGGAGCGCATAGCCAAGGGCAGAGCTGGGGTGGACAACCCCTGTGGACAAGCCCAGGGCATCCATGCCAGTAGGAAGGACAGGAGACGGCCCAGTCTGAGATTGGGGGGGGGGTGCTGAGACCGTAGTGCCAGCGCGTTGAGGGAGCGCACGAAGGCGCCCGCCTCGGACAAAAGGGGAGACCGGAGCAGGACCAGTGGTGGTCAGTGGCGGAGATGGACCAGCCACATGAGGAAGGGAAGAGACAGGGGAGGCAGCCACCGGAGGCGTGACCGGACTGGGCGGAGAAATAGGTGAGGGGACCGCGGCTGACTGGACAGCGTCCGAGACAGGGGAGGACGGGGCCGCGGAGGAGGAGCTACTGGAAGAAGTGGGCGTAGGACCGGACGACGAGGGCGGACTGGATGCCGGACCGGACGATGAAGACTGCAACGAGGGTGACAACTACGGTGCAGCAGTAGGGACTGAAGGGGTGGCAGGACCAACCACCCCCCCCCAGCCGAGAGAGAGACAGGAGAGAGGAGGCAGGGGGCAAGCGACTGAGGTCACGAAGGAAGACAGACTCGAAGAACAAGGCATCGCGGGACTCGATGACGCGCTGACGGACGGGATCCCAGAACCGCCAGGCCTTAGACTGGGCAGACACACCCAGAAAGGGGCACAGGCAGCCACGAGGAGACAATTTGCCATCACGCAAGTCCTCGGGGAGCCAGACAGAAGCAATGCTGCCCCAGACCCGAGCGAGGCGCAGGTCAGCACGAGTGCCGTACCAGCGCTCGAAGGGGGTGACTGTGCGGGGAAGAGGACCGTGGGGGACGCGGTTCCAGACCCAAGTCATGTAGCTCATCGCCTAAAAGGCGAAGAGCGGGGGCAGGCCGGACTCGGACAAGAGAGTGCGGACGTCGTCAGCCAAAGTACGATTCCAACGCTCGGAAACTCCGTTTTGCTGGGGTGTGTAAGGAGCAGAAGTCTCCAGACACACCCCGTGGGACTCAAGGAGGCGAGCGGTCGGACTAAGGAATTCGCCACCACGGTCGCTGCGAAAGACCCGCAACGACCGCTGACAGGCGCGTTCAACCTGAACAAGCCAGGACTCGATGATGGAACAAACATTGCTCTTCTGACGAAGGGCGAACACCCAACGAAACCGGGAGAAATCATCGGTGAGGCATAAGATATACCGGCCAACGTCGCCGAGGTGGACATGGGGTAAAGGACCCATGACATCCGCATGAACACGATCGAGCGGATGGGAGGACGAAGAGACAGACGGAGAGAAAGGGGAACGATGCATTTTGCCCCGCGCACAGTCGAGACAGTCAGCGGGGCAAGGGGCAGGGAAGTCAGACGGAGAGAGACCAACAGCAGGCTGAAGGCGAAGCATACTGTGAACGGCATCCGAATGAACATGACCAAGGCGGCGATGCAGGAGACGGACAAGGTCAGGGGAGAGGGAAGGAGCAACGTGAGCGAGTGCAGACCCTGGCGTGGGGGAAGAAGAGGAAGCATGCAAGGGAACACGGTAAAGCTTGCCACATTGCACGCCACGTAAAACAGGACGGCCAGAGGGACGTAGAAAAACAGTGCCAACACCACGACTGGCAGTGAAGTCCATACTTTGGTTGTCGAGGGACGAAACAGAGAGCAGGCTGAGCTCGAGCGAAGGCACGTATAGAACGTCAGGCAAGTACAGGGCACCACTGGGACCGACAAAATGGACGACGCCAACGCCCTGAACGGGAAGCAACTGACCCGACCCAGTACGAACGAAGCGGACTGACCCGACGGGACCTAGCGAGACGAACGACGAGCGGACTGACGTCATGTGGTGGGTGGCCCCGGAATCGAGGATCCAAAATCCACTGGAGACACGCACAGAGGGGAGAACACCAGAGGTGGCAACAGTGCCGACGGAGGATTGAGAGGAAACAGACGGAGCACAGAGGGAGAGACAACGAGGAAGAAAGACAGACTGCCAGTGCTCAATCCACGGGACGGACACACTCAACGAGCCCAGAACGTGACCGGGGAGGTCCCCACGGAGGACACTGTCCGTCTGACAAACGAGACCTCTGGCCGGCGATGCAACACTCTCACCTCCCTGATCACGAAGGCGCAGGAGCTGAAGAAGGGACTGCTCCAGCTGGCGCTCTCGATCACCGCGATCACCGTCCACCGACGCTGGCGGAGCCGGAGTAGACACGCCTGAGGATGAAGAGAACCACGGCGGCGCGGTGTAGGCGGAGGAAGGAGGACTAATGTAGGTGGGGGCACCAGATGGAGGAAGCCAGCCCCATGGGTATGGGCCTGGAGGCGGAAAGGAGGGCACGCCTGTGGTGGAGTGGGCGTGAGCAGAGGTGGTGGCCGGCGAAGAGGCCGTGGAGACGGAGGGCGAGGACGTGGAGGAGGAGCCGGATGTGCGGGCCCAGTGAGCACGCATGGCCCTAGCCAGACGAAGATCCTCTGGAGGGGCGGGGCAGGAACGAGCAGAATGCTCGGAGGAGCCGCAGTTCCAGCACACGACGACACCGGAAGCACGGGAGGAGGGGCCGCTGCTCTTGGCCTTCCCCTTGCCTTTGCCCTTACCCTTGCCCTTCCCACGGCCCTGGGAGGCAAGGGCGGAGGCATTAGAGGATGAGGCGAAAGAGAAGGAGGAGGAAGAAGGAGTAGAGGAAGAAGCTGGCGCAGCAGTGGTGGTGAGCGCAGCAACACCCGTGACGGCGGAGCGGTGGAGGCGCTTGTTCTGAAGACTAGCCCACCAGGCAGCAAGACGCTCATCGGTGAAGTCCCAGAGAGCCCCGACCCCAGGCGGCGATCTAGGCGGAACGGGTTGTGAGGCAAGCCGCTGCAGCTCGTCTACCTTGACGTCACGAAGAAGGTCGGACAGTTCCGGGATGAGGCCGTTGACCATGGTGAGGACGGCAGAGAGCTGGCCAGGCGCTGCGTCATCAAGCTCGCGAAGGAGCTTGAGATCACGGGCCCAGTAGGCGTCAGCGGTTTCGTCAGCACGCATGAGAAGCGTGTTGAACTGGACCGTGAGCGCGCTCTGAGCGGCTTGGCCAGTGACGGTGGTGCGACGACGCAGCATGGCATATGCGCTGACAGGGTCGGCCAGACGCTGGACAGCAGGGTCAGCATTAAACGTGCCAATATCATCAATCAGTGACTTAGGAGCGGCAGCGATGAGGGCGCGCACAGCACGGGCAGATTCCGCAGCAAGGGGAGTGAAAGGAGCAACAACTGGAGAGTAGTACTCCCACAGCTGCTCCCCTTGAGCCCAGGCGCTGAAGCGCACCTCCCAGGAGGAGAAGGCAAGCCCAGCAGAGAAGGAAGGGGGTTGCGAGAAGAAGTCATGCTGACGCGGCGCAGGAGGAGTGGCAGCCGCAGCGGGGCGACCAGTCTGAGCAGTGGCAGAAGTGCTGGAGGCAGAGGGAGTGCCAGAGGCAGGAGNGGGTATGGGCCTGGAGGCGGAAAGGAGGGCACGCCTGTGGTGGAGTGGGCGTGAGCAGAGGTGGTGGCCGGCGAAGAGGCCGTGGAGACGGAGGGCGAGGACGTGGAGGAGGAGCCGGATGTGCGGGCCCAGTGAGCACGCATGGCCCTAGCCAGACGAAGATCCTCTAGTGGGGCGGGGCAGGAACGAGTAGAATGCTCGGAGGAGCCGCAGTTCCAGCACACGACGACACCGGAAGCACGGGAGGAGGGGCCGCTGCTCTTGGCCTTCCCCTTGCCTTTGCCCTTACCCTTGCCCTTCCCACGGCCCTGGGAGGCAAGGGCGGAGGCATTAGAGGATGAGGCGAAAGAGGAGGAGGAGGAAGAAGGAGTAGAGGAAGAAGCTGGCGCAACAGTGGTGGTGAGCGCAGCAACACCCGTGACGGCGGAGCGGTGGAGGCGCTTGTTCTGAAGACTAGCCCACCAGGCAGCAAGACGCTCATCGGTGAAGTCCCAGAGAGCCCCGACCCCAGGCGGCGATCTAGGCGGAACGGGTTGTGAGGCAAGCCGCTGCAGCTCGTCTACCTTGACGTCACGAAGAAGGTCGGACAGTTCCGGGATGAGGCCGTTGACCATGGTGAGGACGGAAGAGAGCTGGCCAGGCGCTGCGTCATCAAGCTCGCGAAGGAGCTTGAGATCGCGGGCCCAGTAGGTGTCAGCGGTTTCGTCAGCACGCATGAGAAGCGTGTTGAACTGGACCGTGAGCGCGCTCTGAGCGGCTTGGCCAGTGACGGTGGTGCGACGACGCAGCATGGCATATGCGCCGACAGGGTCGGCCAGACGCTGGACAGCAGGGTCAGCATTAAACGTGCCAATATCATCAATCAGTGACTTAGGAGCGGCAGCGATGAGGGCGCGCACAGCACGGGCAGATTCCGCAGCAAGGGGAGTGAAAGGAGCAACAANCTGGAGAGTAGTACTCCCACAGCTGCTCCCCTTGAGCCCAGGCGCTGAAGCGCACCTCCCAGGAGGAGAAGGCAAGCCCAGCAGAGAAGGAAGGGGGTTGCGAGAAGAAGTCATGCTGACGCGGCGCAGGAGGAGTGGCAGCCGCAGCAGGGCGACCAGTCTGAGCAGTGGCAGAAGTGCTGGAGGCAAAGGGAGTGCCAGAGGCAGGAGTGGGATTGGCACCAGTAGGTGGCACAACAGACGCGGCAGGGAGTCGACGCAAGACAACAGCAGCGACTTCGTCGGCAAAGGCTGCACGATTGTCCTCTGCTAGCTTAAGGCGGTCTTCAGCCTCTTGCTGAGCCTCGCGAGCAAGAGCCAGCTGACGCTGAAGGGAAGCAATGACTGACTCGTCGTCACCAGGCATGATGACGACGTGAGGGCTCTGCCCGACAAATTTGGGCAGAGTTTCCCCAGCCCCAGTGGGCGTGGGAAAAATGGGGGTGCCTTAGGCAAGGTAGCTGAATGCTGCAGGACAGCCCACCCCGAGTCAGACAGGACAAGCCACCGCAGAGAGAACAAGGGAAGATGGCAGGGGACAAAAGCATGCAAGAGAGAGAATCATGCGCGGACAGGAGGTGACGGACTGCGCAGAAGGGCTAAGAGCGGCGGAACTGCAGCTGCAGAGGCAGCGGAGAGAATGGCAACAGTGGAGAAAAGGGGTACCACTAGAGCAAGCACACCAGTGACAAAAGCAGCACTGAGGGTGGTGATGACTGCTACGATGGAGACTGTCGCCGTGACGAAGCTGGAGGCGGCCGATGGAGCAGATGCTGCTGCAGTGACGGCGGCCGATGTGGAAGTGCGGACTGAAGCTGCCGCTGTCGCTGTCGCAGATGCAGCGGAAGCCGTCGCTGATGCGATGGCGGACACTGCTGCAGAGATTTGTGTCCCTATGTCAGCGGCTGCTGCAGCAATGGGACCATTGACAGCTGCTGCCTCTGTGTATGCCTCTGTTGCACGCCCTGCTGAGGTCAGGGCAGGTGCGCGAGAGGCTCTAGCGGCTGCGGCAAACGTAGCGGCGGTTGCTGCAGCTGCATCTATAATTGCTGCAGTCATGCGAGTGAGCACACTCATAAGACTCACAACGTCTTGCGTAAATGCAGCATAGAGGTCGGGAGCGTCCTGTGGCTGTAGACCCCCCCCAGGAGAAGAAGGCGGGGAGACGCTTACCGGACGGTGGCGAGCAGCCCGCGCTGATGACGCCGCTGTGGATGCGGACGCCCAATCGCTGTTCATTCCTCTGCGGCGTCTGGCGTGACGATGCGGCGGCCCTCCCTCGTAGTAAGGACCAAAGGGAGGTGCGCTAGGAGCGTCACGTTGAGCCAGCGTGGCGGGGTGCAGCACCATCAAGGTAGTGCACGCAATGGAGGTCCGTTGTCACTGCGCCAACTGGACGTTTGATGCGGCTGTCAGTACCGTTGCTAACAATGCTGCTGCTGCGAATGCTGCTGCTGCCGCTGATGCTATTGCTACTGCGACTGACAGGGCTGCCAGCACTGCTGATAACAATGATGCTGCTGCTGCTTCCGATGTTGCTGTTGCTGCGGCTGACGGGGCTGGCAATGCTGCTGCTGCCGCGGCTGACGGGGCTGATAGGGCTGCTGCTAACAATGCTGCTGTTGCTGCTGCTTATGCGGCTGCAACACTGCTACTGACAACAGTGCTGCTGCCACTGCTCCGAATGCTGCTGCTGCTACGGCTGAGACGGCTGCCAACACTGCTGTTGCGGACAATGCTGCTGCTGCTGCCAATCTGCTGCAGTAGACGAGCACCTCCGGCAGTCACAGTGACAACTGTAACTGTGACTGAATGGCTGCTGGTGTGTGTGCTGCTGCAGGCTACAAGAGGGGACTGCTGCAGCTGCTGCTGGCGAGTAGATACGCTAGTGGTTGCAGTTGTGAGGGCTGCAACTGTCAACGTGCGGGAAGGACAGATCCGCGGGAGGGGCAAACAACCCTAACCCGCGGTTTTTCTGCACGTGGTTGCAGTCGACCGCCAAGACTGGAGGTCGGAGGCTAGGGTGGAGAAGGATCCTCCTCCCTAAGAGCGTAGGACTGCTGAAGAACAGCAGAGAGGGCGGAAGCGGTGGCGGCGACGGCGAAGATTCACGCGCCAACAGGATCTCGCGCGCGGTGTTGCGCGTGATGCGTTCTCTCTTCTCACAGCTCTGATACCAGTAGGTAGCGAGAATGTGGTGTGAGAAGAGGATGGAACAAGTGGGGCGGGAACCAAGATAGGTTGGGCCATGCAACGAGTTCCACATGCAGGTTAGAGTTGGTAAAAAAAAAAGCGAGTAACAAGTGATCGAGCTGCTAGCGGGGAGTGAGGATGTGACGAGGGGGCGGGCGGCGAGCTCCTCCTCGCTCACACTACGAGGCACAGAACGAGCCTTGATCTCAACCCTGCTGGCGAGTTAATCCTGCGAGCCTGCAAAGCGACAGGATTCTGTCAAGACAACCTAACAGTCATGAACCCGGGTGCTCACCCCCAAACACAGTAGCACTAGGAAACCTAGTGTTAATGCAACGAGGAACATGTGTATTTCCGTCATGAACCATCATGTGAACTGTCATGGCTCCACTTCTTGTGCACGTTTCACCACGACGGATGCTGTGGTGCCAGCGTCAGTGTCACTCCAGCATCAGTCACCTGCATCAGTGAGGTGTGTGTGCAACGAGGCCAGAGGTCACGACTCGTCTGTGGTTCACAAACCAACAGAAGGAGTCATGTACGTTAGGAACGTAACTGTAGCGGATGGGCCTGTTTGGCCCTCCCTCACTGAAGCGAGGGGTGGTTGCGCACGACCCCTTGTGCCAGCGAGGGCTGGCCGACGGCCAGCTCTCCGCTGGCCACCAACCAGGTGGCTGCCGGCCGGCTAGACGGTCGGCTGCCGGCCAAGTGACTTGCCGGTCACTAGCCGGCCAGCCACGAGCCGTCGATCGCAGCCTTAGCCTAATCGGCGGCTGAGGGCCTGCGAGGGGCTCAAGGGCGAGGCCTCGTGGCCTTTTGCCCTCACCCTGGCTTGCCCTCCTCGCAAGCGAGCGAGCGAGGATGAGGGAGGGGGATGAGGGACGAGAGTGGAGAGATGCGAGAGAATACTGGCGCAAAATCGCGAGCGTTCCTCGCACGCGACGATGTTGTGCTAGAACGTCAAAATGTGAACTGAAGTTCGTTTTTGACGAGCTTCAACATAAAACAACGGAACAACTCGTGCGAACGCAAGAGTTTGAGGTAAGAGCCTCTTGTTTGGATCCCAAAAACCAGGGATAAGGTTGAAAACAAAAATGGGCCTCCAGAGACTCGAAGTATTTGAGTCTTCCTACTCTGGTTCGTTGATGACGATTGCCCCTCAGTCTTGTGAAGGGAGTAAGCCCCTCACGCGGACTTGGAATGCTATTCTACGAAATCCGACGATGACTTCAGAGCAAGAGCTAGAGGTTCCGGCCCGTTATAGTGGTTCTCAGAGCCAGACGACCCCTGTGACCAAGGGTTCGACGAAAACGGCGGCTACGTCATATAGTAAAGTCGCCGGTAGCTAGAAGTAGCTGCAGAAATGCCAAAAGGAACTACGGCATCTACATGTAACAGCTCTGTGCTGTTTTGCGACTAACTTTTGAACCAAAAATGTAGGCCCTCAGAAAGTGTAGTCCAAGGAGGGGTAGCGAATGGTCGCCTCAGCCCTTCTGGCTGAGACGAACCGCGCCACAAATGGACGTAGTCATCATAGGGCATTTTTGTAAACATGCAACCTAAAACCCTATCGTTCCACATGGCACATCCACGTGGGAACAGGTTCCTAGCGGCCAACTAGAGGGGAGGAGGAGTGACGCGATGGATCTTCCATCGCGACACTCCTCTTGCCTTAAATCCGGCCTATGGACCGAATCCGGGCTAGAGTCGAACTAGACTCTAGCCCGAGATTATTTTTCGGACATCAACTCGTCGAGACATCGGTCTCGAGTCCCCTAAACCCAGGAACTATATTTAAACACTATTTTTAATCCTAAAAATGGCTCGTACGCTACATTCCTCCCCCTTTGCTTTGAACCGTCCCGGTACGTCTTTGCTCACGGAGGTTTGATCATTGCGTACTTCATGATGCAAACCACGCAACAAGATTTGTTAACAAGATCACACGTGTGAACTCTTGTCATC
>SZWC01005934.1:37279-52428 GCA_023375785.1 Penium margaritaceum
TATCTTGATCCTATTTACAAGATCGTTATAATGGATAATCTCTTGTGGTGGTTGCCGCAGAGGTACAGGGGGATCTGGTGATGGTACTTTTGCTGTTGCAATGGCCATAGAAAACCCACCGACCTCGGTGGTTGCTTTAACTTCCACAGGATGTCGGCTTAATGGATCGGCCACATTGATGCGACCTGGCCGATATTCCCATGTGAATGAGAAACGAACCAAGTATTCGCTCCAATGCGCGTATCGTCTTGACAGGTTCGGTTGTGTTTGGAAAAACACCAAATGATTATGGGCGGTCACGACCGTCACACCCCCTTCAGTATCCTTGAGGTAGCAACGCCACATCTTGAAAGAGTGTACTACCACAAGGAGCTCTTGATCCCCCATCGTGTACCGCGTTTCCACGGGGATGAGCTTCCGACTCTCATACGCAACTAGGTGACCGTTCTCCATGAGGAATGCTCCAAGTCCTACTACCGACGCATCACATCGAACCTCCCACGGTTGCGATGGATCCAGAAGAGCTAGGACAGGCGCTGTGGATAGAAGCTCTTTGACTTTGAGAAAAGCGTTCTCGTAATCAGATGTCCATTCCCAGTGCACGTCTTTTTGCGTGAGCCTGGTTAGCGGTGCTACTTGGGTTGAGTACCCTTGCATAAACCGTAAAAAATGGTTTGCATGTCCGAGGAAAGACCAAATTTGCCCCACATTTTTGGGGTGTGGCCAGTCTACAATGGCTTGGACCTTTTGTGGGTTGACACGGATGCCGTCCTTGCCGACGATGTGTCCAAAGTATTTGAGCTCATCTTGTGCAAACTTGCACTTGCTCACTTTTGAATAGAACTTCTATTCCCAAAGGATTGCGAGGACTTCGCGTAGATGTTTTNCGAGTTGCTTGGTGAACGTTCGGTTCATATCTCCTTGGAAGGTTGCCGGGGTGTTCGTTAGGTCGAAGCATAACACCCGGAACTCATGGTCTATCATGTGCGTTCGAAACACAGTTTTGGAAACATCATCTTCCGTGATGCGGATTTGATGGCACCCTTGGGACAAATCCAAGGATGAGAATACTTTTACCCCTTGGAGTTGGACAAAAAGGTCCTCAATCCGCGGTAAGGGGAATTGATTTTTCACCGTCAACTTGTTCAATGCCCGGTACACGCACATGCGTAAAGCACAGTTCTTTTTGTTCACAAAAAAGATCGGTGCACCTTAAGGAAAGCTACTTGGCTCGATCCATCCTTTTGCAAGGTACTGTTTGATTTGACGTGTGGCCTCTCGCCTTTCTGCTGGACTAAGGCGATACATGGGTCTGAACAGAGGAGTCGCCTCCGGTTGCAGCGGAATCGTGTGGCCCATGTGTCTTTCTGGTGGAAGCCCAACTGGTTGGTCTTGGAATACATCCGAGAACTCCGCCAATAGGGATTTTATCTCTTGTGGCGTGTCTTGCTTCACGTCATCCTCCACTTTCTGCAGCTGGGCCAAGAAGTATCGACAACCTTGTCGATTACGTCTCATGACCTGCATCGCAGACAAGCTGGTATGGACTTTGAGTCGGGTCAATGATGATTCCGTGCTCGGAATCAACGTAAAGCGACGCTATCCTTTTTGGAGGATCAAACACTTTGATTCAAAGTACATTAGAGGCTTGTTTTCATGGAGCAAGGGATTGCCTAGTCCCACGTCAAACGGGTAAAGAAGGTTGAGTACCTTCAACGTGAGACTCTTTGTGTACCCTTGAACAAAATGCTTTGCTTTACAAGTACCAATCACGGGGACCATACGGTTGTCACCGACAACTGGTGTATGGTTATCACGGGTACAAACTACGCCATTCAATGGCTCGTACTTCTGGCCAACCCGTCGGGTAAAGCCAAGGCTAACAAAAGATTCGTCTCCTACAGTGTCAGCAAGTACGTTCACGGGAGCACCAGCTAGGTGTCCTTTGAACTACATCGTCATGTTACCTCCACTTTTCCGAGTGAACAGGCTCGACGATGGCAAGCCGAGTTTGTGATAAACATGGAATCTGGATGGCAGAGGCCGCAACTCCCATGATTCACTTACTCTAGTCCACATCTTGTGGACATGTGTGAATTCTGCTATCACCTACTAGTCCTTAAATTTCACTGGGTTAAAATCGTTGACTAAAGGTACCGCGAACGTGATTGAACTCATCCCTTTGAGGGCATTTGCTTCAATCACTGTGTTACACAATTCTTGCACAGTGGTCGGTGTCACCACCACTAAGTAGGTTTGGTCATGCATCTCGTCCGGTGATGCAAGATTTAGTGGGCAATGCCGATCAGTAAGTGCAGAATGAGGTTCAATGAGAGGGGACAAAACAACAGAGAAATTTGAAATCGTCAAAAAATCAAATTGTTTAACATCCTTGTCTGAAAACATGAACCCACACTCGTGATCTAGTTTTACCCCCGAGTGGTCCCCACTAACGTCGCTTAGGGGTGAGGAAAACCCGTCCCACGGCCTTGTCCGTTACCCTACTGATCGTTAATTTCGATATTAATGGTCTTGATAGTGGTCGAATTTCGTCGAAAATGAACTTTCATCAAATTATAAAGTACCACTTAAATAATTTCAAGAGCAATTCAACGAATTTAACGATCTACCCTCATGTTTTTGTTTTTTTTTGTCAGGGTTCGTTGGCCATTGGTTCTGGCATGTAACTATGAATGGACGGAATGTATTGTGGGGATTAGGTTCAAACGTGGTGCGCGTCATCTGTCATTCACGTTCACTCAACGTGCGGTCAATTCCGCATGACCAGTCACGCGGAACTGACCAGTGAGGTGACCAGTCGCGTGACCAATCACGCGAAACCGACCAGTTGCGTGACCAGTCCTGCCTGATCCGTCAAATCCGACTAGTCAAACGTCCGAATGGTCGGCACCCGACTGCTTGGAACTTCAAACACCCGAGCAGGTCTCCGTAGTTCATCGAAACAAAATAACTAATCTGGCCCACTTGTCGAATTTAACGTCCTACCCCCCATCTTTCGTCGAATTTAAACATATACCCTAAAAAATTCCTAAACCACTAAAAGTTCATCAAATTAATTATGCAACAAGTCAATCGTCGAATTTAATGATCACTAGGGTACCATGGCTAGGCCCATTGCCGCGACCGCGACCCTGTCCACGGCCCTGTCCGCGGCCTCCTGCTGCACCCTCACCATGACGTGCTGCTGTTGCGGCTAACGCCACAGGCTCTTTTCCACCACCAGCAGCCTCTTGGCACTGAGCCCTAAAGTGACCAGGTTGCATACAATTGTGGCGGAGTCTGTCGCAAAATGCTATGTTGCGACGCTCACGCGCCACCTATAGCTCATCATTTTTTTGGCTACGCTTGCGGTTTGGGGTCTTGTACCCGCCTGTCTTCTTGACTGGAGGGTTTGCAAGCTACTTGCCCTTGGCCACACCCCGCTGCCCGGCTGCTCCTCCAGCCCCCGCATCATCCATGCGCATGTCGCAGCCTTGCTGTGCATGCACGTTTGGCCATGCATCGGAGTAGTGCTTCGGGTTCGCCAAATACACCTTACTCATGTAGTCCCGCAACGTCCTCCAACTTGTCCAAGCCTGGCCGGTTGCCACTGTGGTGGTCTTGTCCTTCAACTTCTTGTTGGCAAGACCGTCACGCAAGTAATCCAAGAGCATGGACTCCGGGTACTTGAAGGTTTGAGTTCCATCGCCCTCGGTGAAGCTTTCGGCTTCCTCCACGAGTACGGTGAACTCGCTCAAGTAGGCTTCGAGCGAGCCACCCAACTGCCTAAAGTCATTGATTTTGTGGAAAGCGCGCTGCGCCTCCTCACGCTGGGTGCACTTCTTACTCATAATCGCAGAGAAAGCCTCCCACGACATGGGCTGCCACTCGAGGTGCGGTTGCTGGGCATTCCACTCCTTTACCACATACTTGAAGAGTTTGTCTTCAAGCCGCATCGTGGCAAGGTCGCCCCACTGGCTGAGTGGAGCCTTGTGGACACATAGAACGTGCTCCATGTGATTTAGCCAGTCGGTCAGCTTCACGCCCTTCCGGAAGGTCTCAACACTATGGAAGAAGGACGTGTTCATGACCAGCCCCGAAGTCGTCGAGGTAGGCAAGTCGTCTCTACCACCGGCAGTGGCATCCGCAGCTGCGGTATGTTGCGCTTGCTGCTGCATTTGCACCTGGGTCACGCTCTATAACACCTTGTCGAGGTCGTTTTATCGGCGGATTGCCTGATGGGCGGCCCGGCGCTGCAGCTGGCAATCACGGTTGAGGTCTGTGATGCTCTGCCCGACGTGGGCTAGCAGGTTGGCGAACGCGAACTTGAGCTCTGATGTCGTCAGAGCATCAACGATAGCCTCCAAGGCCTTGTGTTGTCCGTGCACCTTTACCCACTATAGGAGCGTACGGTTTGCGTACACGCCTCCAAGGAGTCCCACCTTTTGGAGGAGACTAATGTCAATGACGACACTGGAGTGGGCGCTACCCTGTCCCATTTCGGCCACATCGTAGGAAGGGGGGTCCGCCCCCACTCCTCAGAGTAGTGCCATACCTCCACCGTTGGTGGTGATCTTGAGTCAGCCCGCCGACTCAGTAGCAAACTCCGCGAGCGTACGGCGATCATCGCGAATTGCCTTCACGGCGATGTCGTCCGGCTCGTTCTCGCAGGAATTTCCCGCGTGGCTGCTTTTGGCACCCTTGCTACTCTCCGCAGTCTCGCTACTGTCGGGAGCTTCAAGAGATGCCGTGAGCACCTTGCCCTTCTCGAGCAACCGGCTGGAGTTTGCCACACGATGATGGCAATGATCGGGATCCTCATTGCCTTCGCCATCGTCGGCGTCGTGCTCCTTGTCAGGGTCCCCCTCCGGGAGATCCTCCTCCATCGCGTCGTCCGTCGCGTGGGGGTCGTCCACGTGCGCGTTGACGTTCTCGTCGAGCACTTTTATGGCCTCCGCACGCTTCTCGGTGTCACTGAGGTTAGCGTCCTTTGCCTTTGGTGGTACGGTTGTCTTTGGCAGTACGGTTGCCTTTGGATTGGCAACAGTGCTTGCAACGGTGGCTCCCAAAATTTGGAGTCCGCCAAGGGCTCGTGGTGAGACCATCACCACCTTGCCCTTGTTGGTCTTGGACGGTCCGGCACTTGCCATCTTGTCGCCCATGCAACTAGCACGTGAAGACCATTGTGAGGATCACCCCACAACTTTGAGGAGGAATCGCCTCCTAAAATCTTGCTCTCACGATCGGTGAGGCAATTATAACTTAAATTTCTATTTTCCTAGGCCGCCACGTAGGCAGAAGGGCGTGGATTTTGAAACTAGTTTTCCTAAGCCGTGACTCACGGCAATTGGCAAGGACTAGTACCTAGGAAAACAGAAAATTACAAGAGAAGGGAATCAGGAGGAATGTGAGGGCCTCTCACAAAACAAGAGCAAAGAGTGACAAGAGGAATCCTAACAATTCATACCAATTCTTCCACTCTCTCTTGCAACTTCTTCTTTGCCTCTTATCTTCTTTTCTTCCTTGGTTTTCTCTTCACGGTCCTTGCCGCCTCTCGTGTTCTTGGGCGGCGTCTCCCTTGAGCCGGCAGCGTTCGCGAACTGTAAAAAATCTTCAAGGTATCACCCTCCTTCTTTTTAGGGTGCTCTCAGGCCGTGAGAGTCCCTAAGCTTGGGAAGGGGTGCTGTCTCGATTCTTGGATGAAGGAGTTTTGAAGGAGCCTTGACAATGGGAAGGATTTGGTAGTTTTGGAGGGTAGGAACTCCCCACCCCACCCCACAAAAATCCTCCTAGCCCTCTGGAAGTGAGGAGAGGCTGGAAGGAAGTGACCTTGACCAAGTAGAGATTTTTTCCAGCTCTCCAATGCACTTTACGACACTTCAATTCGTGAAGTATGGATACCGTAGACCCTTTTGGCGTTTTTGTTGCTGCTTGCAGCTGCCGGCTGCGTTTTGTATATGGTGTAGCCGCCGTTTCTGTCAAACCCTTAGTCGCGAGAGTCGTCTGGCTTTGAGAACCACTGTAACGGGTCATGTCTCCAGCTCCTACTCTAAAGTCATCGTCGGAGTTCACAGAATGGCGTTCTCATCCTGCGTCACGGGTTTACCCCCTTCGCAGGATTGAGGGGCAATCGTCATCAACGACCTAGAGCAGGGAGACTTGAATGTTTTGAGTCTTTGGAGGCCCATTTCTGTTTTTAACCTTACCCCTGGTTTTGGGACCCAAACCGGGGGTTCTTACCTTGAACTCGTGCATTCGCATGAGTTTTCCGGTTTAGAAACTCGCAGTTCATCTTAAACAAACTCGAGTTTCTGTTTTGACACATCGGCGCGAAATCGTCGCGTGCGAGGCACGATCGGCGATTTCGCGCCAAAATTTCTCATGTGCTCCTCGCTTCTTGCTCTCGCTCTATCCCTCGTGCTCGCTTCTTCTCGTAAGCAAGGAGGGCAAGCGAGGGCGAGGGCACGAGGCCACAGGCCTCAGACCTTGAGGCCTCATGACCTCTTGGTCGCCGATCGAGCCACCAGCTCGATCGGCGGCTGCTGGCTCGCCGGCGGGTGGGTGGCCGGTCACTTGACCGGCTGCCGGCCACCCAGCCGGCCGGCCGCCGGCCGGCCGGTAGCCAGCGGGTAGCTGGCCACTGGCCAACCCTCGCAATAGCAAGGGGTGGCTCGTGGCCACCCCCTCGCTATCGCAAGGTTGAAGGGCCAAACCGGCCCTCCCGCTACAAGAAAGGCAAGACACCAAACACCAAATCAAAGAATACCTTGCAAAAGGATGGTTCGAGCCGAGTGGCTCACCGTACGGTGCGCCGATCATTTTTGTGAACAAAACGGACGGTGGTTTACGCATGTGCGTGGAGTACCAGGCGTTCAACAAGCTGACGATGAAAAATCGATTTCCCTTACCGCAGATTGAGGACGTGTTTGACCAACTCCAAGGGGCAAAAGTATCTTTGTCCTTGGATCTTTCTCAAGGGTACCATCAAATCCGCATCACAAAAGAAGATGTGCCCAAAACTGCGCTTCAAATGCACATGGGACAGTATCGGTTGCAGGTGTTATGCTTGAAGCTTACAAAGACCCAAACAACCTTCCAAGGAGAAATGAACCAAACGTTTGCCAAGCTACTCGGTTAGTTTGTCTTGGTTTACGTGGACAATATCCTAGTTTTCTCCGAATAAATAGAAGAGCACATAGAACATTTATGCAAAGTACTCGCAATCCTTTGGGAATAGAAGTTCTTTGCAAAAGTGAGCAAGTGCAAGTTTGCACAAGATGAGCTTTAATACCTTGGACACATTGTCGGCAAGGACGGCATCCGTGTCAACCCACAAAAGGTCCAAGCCGTGGTGGATTGGCCACGCCCAGAAAATATTCGACAGATTTGGTATTTCCTTGGCCTTGCAAACTAGTTTTGACGGTTTGTGCAGGGGTATTCGACCCTAGTTGCTCCGCTAACCAGGCTCGCGCAAAACGACATGCGTTGGGAATGGACATCTGATTGCTAGAATGCTTTTCTCAAATTCAAAGAGCTTCTATCCACAACGGCCATCTTAGGTCTTCTAGATCCATCGCTACCGTGGGAGGTTCAATTTGATGCATCGGTAGTAGGACTTGGAGCTGTCCTCATGTAGAACGGTCATTCAATTGCGTATAAGAGCCAGAAGCTCCTTCCCGCGGAAATGCGGTACACGACTGGGGATCAAGAGCTCCTTGCGGTAGTGCGCGATTTCAAGATGTGAAGTTTCTACCTCGAGGGTGCTGAAGGGGGCGTGACGGTCGTGACCGACCATAACCCATTGGTGTTTTTCCAAACATAACCAAACATGTCAAGATGACTAGCGCATTAGAGAAAGTACCTGAGCATATTCTAGTTTACATGGAAATATCGGCCAAGACGTATCTACGTGGACAATCCTTGAAGTCGACAGCCCGTGAAAATTAAAGCAACTTCCGAGGTCGGTGGGTGTTTCATGGCCATTGCAAGAGCAACTGTACAAACACCACATCCCCCTACATCCCTGTGGCAGCCACCTTGAGAGATTATCCACTACAATGGTTTTGTAAACATGATCGGGATGGGATACTATGGAGATTATTGATTTCAAAACTAGCAATTTAGACAAGTACGGATTGGTGGAAGCCGGAGGAATCTTTTGGCACGGGGAACGAGTTGTTGTGCTAGACTCAGAAGACGGTGCGTCAGCATGGACTTCATTACAAGTATTCCCGACACGGCCTGTGGCCACAATGCAATACTAGTGGTTGTGGATCTCCTGGAGAAGATGACACACCTCATTCCTACAACCACTGATGTGAACGCAGAGGAGATCACTCGTCTTAAACTTGAGGGTGTCGTAAAGTACCACGACTTGCTGTTGTGCATTATCTCCGATCGAGATAGAAAATTTGCTAGTAAGTTCTGGGAAAATATGCACGAGTACTTTTGCAGCGAGTCGCGAATGTTGACAGTGCTTCACCCTCAAACTGAGAGACAAACAGAGTAGATGAACCACACTCTAGAACAAATGCTCCGCACGTATGTGGACCCTACCATGAATGACTGGGATGAATTCCTTGTACCGGCGGAGTTTGTGGTCAATAACTTGGTGAACGAGTCTACAGAGTGCACACCATTTGTGTTGAATATTGGGCGGCATCCAGTGGTGCCCTCTTCATTGGTGAAGAGTGGGAGTACAAGAGGACAGGTTCCTTCTGCTCAAGCCTTTGCCAAGCGCATTGACTCCTTGTTACAGGAGGTGAAGGGTCACCTCCAAACTTCTCTTCAACGGAAAAAAGCATATGCCGATAAAATTCGCCATGAGGTCTCATTCGACATCAGTGACAAAGTGACACTTAGCACTAAGAATCTTTAGGTGAAGTCACCAGGGGCACAAAAACTTCTACCAAAGTGGATTGGGTCATTTCCATTGTTGCACGCATCGGGCCGGTGGCATACTGATTGATGTTTTCGCCGAGTATGAAGATACATGACGTGTTTCATGTGAGTTTAATGGCTCCATACACGGTAGAGGAAACCGTTCAGCCACCACCGGCACTCCTTGCCGTCAACGGCTAATACGAGGTTCTTTGTCTACTCCAGCACCAAGAGCGTACTCTCCGGTCACGGGTTGTCAGGGAATATATCGTTCATCAGGCCGGGTGTGGACCTGAACATAACTCATGGGAGCCTGAATCTCGATTGCCCACAGGGGTGGTCAACGAGTATCGGAGCAAGCTGGCAGCTTGCACAGATTGACGCGTATAAGGGGGCACCACCTAATAGCTGAAAAAGTGAACAACATTCTCACAGGGAAACATTCATGAACTGCGACCATAGGAGGTTGGGGACGCCCAACATGGTTGTCGCATGGACGCTCCCGCCTAAAGGGGGGGAGGCCGCTAGCCGTGCTGACGAACAAGCTGTAGCTTAGGTCCAAGTACCATGCATGTGTTCATGTTTAGGTGGTGATTGAAATCATTAGTTTTCCCTCGCAATGTTGATGACTCACTAATTGATAATCCCACTTGTTGTTCATGAGCCGAGACGGTTCATAATAAGTGGGGAGGAATTTAGCGGGAGGGCCGGTTCGACACTCCCTCCTCGCTGGTGTGAGGGGTGGTTGCGCACCACCCCTTGCGTTAGCGAGGGCTGGCCGACAGCCAGCACTTCGCTGGCAGCCGACTAATTGACCGCCGGCCGGCTGGATGGCCGGCGGCCAGCCAAATGACCGGCCGGCCACGAGCCGGCAAGCCACCAGCCGCTGATCGTTGCCTCAGCCCGATCGGCGGCTGAGGAGCTGCGAGGGCCTTGAGGGTGAGGCCTCGTGGCCTTTTGCCCTCGCCCTCGCTCGCCCTCCTCGCAAGCGAGCAAGGGAGGACGAGGGAGGGGGACAAGGGACAAGAGACGAGAGATGCAAGAGAGCCATGACGCAAAATGGCCAATGTGCATCGCATGCAACGATTTCGTGCTAGAGCGTAAAAAATGTAAATCAAAGTTTGTTTGCGATGAAATTTGACATAAACAACGGAATAACTCATGCGAATGCACGAGTTCAACGTTTGGGTCCCAAAACCAGGCGTTAGGTTGAAAACGGAAATGGGCCTTTGGAGACTCGAAATATTTGAGTCTCCCTGCTCTGGGTCGTTGATGATGATTGCCACTCAGTCCTACAAATGGGGTAAGCCCCTGACGTGGACTGAGAACGCCATTCTATGAATTCTGACGATGACTTCAGAGTAGGAGCTGGAGGTTCCGGCCCGTTACAGTAACACTTCCCTTCCCTTTTAGCAGCTACGTCTTGACGCGTTAGTGGACGTAGACCGGTGACAACGGTAGTAGTCATTGATTGGATGATCGTGTCTCGGAGGTTGTCGAAGGGATCCCAACTGTTGTGCGCGGTGTTGTAGCCGTGGCACTTGACCAAATTCTTGGTTGTTTTCCCACGATGTCAATGCCTGAGGATGTATTCAATCACGTACTTTGTATCCTCGTCCACTTGTACAAGAGGTGGAGGTGCGACGTCGCTGTGGAAGTTCATATTGGGGTCTCGGTAGTCCTTGAGTTTGCTAACATAGAAGACAAGGTGGATCGCCATGCTGTGAGGCAGGCAAAGTCGAGGAACGACAGGGTTTTGCATTTGCTTGATTCCAAATGGTCCCAACCAGGGGTTTGAGTTTCACGAAGTCCTATCCTAGTAGTTTGATGTTCAATGACCTGAGGAGGACACGATCGTTTGCGCTGAACAAATCATCGCTGCGATGTTGGTTGGCTGCTCACTTTACAACTGATTTAGTCTTCACAAGGTTCTGTTGTGTCTCATTCCAAACCCTTGCAAAGTGCGTATGGTGGATGTGGATCCCGGGGATGTCATTTTGACTCTGTAATCCAGCCGGTGTCGCGGGAAGTTTGCTGTAAGCCACTTCAGTTGTAGTGGATGTGACGGAGTTTTATGTGAATTTGGTGGTCGGCAGCTTGGCTTCCCAATCAGTTCCGTGTGGTTTGCATAATGTGTGGAGAAGCTGTTTAAGCGTCTGGTTGGCCCACCCCATTTGCCCATTGGTTTGAAAATGGAATGCCGTTGAAGAACGGATCCGACAAGCAAAACACATCATCAGTTTGTACCAGAAACGGCTAGTTAAGCGCCCGTCTCTATCACTGATGATGGTTGGTGAGCTTGTTTAAGAACGTCATGCAGTTTTACAATCTGGTTTCAGAACAGTCGCGTCGTGTGGTGACGGTGGTCGTCGTCGGGAAAAAATGTGGCATTTTTAAAAATCTGTCCACCATGACGAGGATGGCATCATACCCCTCGGGAGTGGCGGGCAGTCCCGTCTTGAACTCCTTGATGATGTCAGCCCATGGCTCCGTTAGAACAGGTAGGGATTGGAGGAGACCGGGTGGTCTCGTGCAACGGGATTTTTTGTCTTTGACAGTTATCGCAGGATTTACAGATGTTTGATATGTCGGTGTGCATCTTGTCCCATCAACAGTATTTTTCCTGCTTCTTGAGCGTCTTGTCCTCATTGAAGTGTCCACATGGATCCGTGTTGTGGCATTCCTCCCATACCATTCTTTGCAACCCCTTGTTTGTTGGAACGATGACTTTGCGAGTGAATCAACGTTGTCAGTAGGAATTGTCGAACCAAGACTTGGTTTTTTTCTTACCCGCCAAACTCTTCGTAACCCTTTGCAAACAATCTCACAAGGTATGTGTTGCATTTGACAAGCAACGTGCTAAATTTGGCCATTAGATCTAGTGGCCAACTCAGAGCATCCGCCGGATTAGTTTTTCCAAGCCGGTACACGATGTCGTAATCGAAGTTGGACTCAAGGCACTCCATCCATCGATTTTGTTGACGTCTCAAATTTGGCTGAGTCTTGAGATGTTTCAGTGCGTGATGGTCGGTGCACGTGATGCATCATTGGTATTCCAAGTGGCATCGTCATGTCTTGAACACGTGCACAACTTCGAGCATTTCTTTCTCGTACACCACATAGTTGAATTCTGGCCCGCGTACTTTTTACGACATGTACACGACCGGTTGTTCTCCAGTGCCATTGCAATGGAGGAGAACCGCTCTGATGGCTTGATTAAACTCGTCGGTGGCCATGATGTGGTCCACCATTGGATCTGCAAATCGTATGGCTGGGGCCAAGGTCAGAGCGTTTCTCAAAAGAGTTGAACTTTTCTCGTCCGTTGTCCCTCCAGCTTCACTTGGTGGTTTCTCGAGTGAGTTTGGAAAGAGGCACTGACACTGGAGAGTAGTCCTTTATGAATCAATGGTACTAGTTATAGAAGCTAAAAAATACTTGGACGTCCAGAATATTTATGGGCGTCGGCCAATCAGCGACCGCCTCCACCTTTTTTCGGGTCAATGGTGATTCGTCCGTCGTCGATGATGCGGCCCCAAAACTCAATTGAATGATGACTGAAATCACACTTCAAGAGTTTTCCACAAAAATACTCTCTTTGTAATCCTTCAAGAACGTTTCAAAGACGTCCATTGTGCTTTACTAGGGTGTGGTTGTACACCAACATGTCGTCAAGATACACAGCGACAAAGTTTTTGAGGTACAGGCGAAAGATGTTTTTCATTGTTGCCATAAGTATTGCAAGGGAGTTTTTGAGTCTGAATGGCATGAACATGAACTCAAAGTGCCTGTACATGCGACAAAATGTTGTCTTCTTGATGTCATAACTTGATATGTGGATCTGATGATAGTCACTACATACGTAGATTTTTTAAAAGAATAAAGCCCTACGGAGTTGTTAAAAAATTGTTCCTCTCACGAAAGAGGGCAGCGGTTCTTGATGGTGATGTCGTTCAACGCTCGGTAGTCCATGCACATCTGCATCTCTCTGGTTTTATTTCTCACAAACGATATAGTTGTCGCATATGCTGAGGTGGAAGGTCCGTTTAACCCCTGACTGAGCATCTCGTCCAGCTGCTTCTTGAGTTTTCTCAACTTATGATTGCTCATCCAATAGGTCCTTTTCAACATCATTGTGCTACTCAACTTTTCATCTATCTAATGATCGATGTTCTTCTACAAAGGTAGCTCTCAGGGCAGTTCATTAGGAAAAAACCCTTCAAACTCCACGGCATCTATGATTTCTTCTACTTCCCCTGCTTCCATAAGGACTAGCCACGCTTGAGCTCCGTACTTCAGGTAGCACTTGGCCACGTCAAGAGACATTGGTTGATGTTCTTTGGCCGCCATAATTTCTACTGCTACTTCCACCTCTGATGCATCCCATAACCACCGTTGCTTTGTGGGTTGCCTGACCAGAGGCTGGTGTCATCTTCTTCCTACGATGCTGACGTAGAATGTGTTAGCTACTGAGCTAACCACCTCTGGCAGAGAAGCCGCAAAACCAAAAAAGCTCACAAAGGTTTTTAGGCCTTCTTCCTTTGTTGACATGTGTCATGCACCCCAAACTTAATCAGGCATACACTTCACCTTCAAGAGTACTAACGCCTTAGCATTACATCTCAAGAAGAGCTCAAGTCGTCAATACGCAAGAGAGCATCAAGCAAGGGTTAATTGATCAGCATGCAAGACAAGTCCTTTTATAGCTGTCTGTCCAGTCCTAGAACTCAAAAGCACATTCCTGGGAAGTGGCCTGAACCAGCCACGTCACCAATAGACTTGCACTGTGGGCTTGACACATAAGCATCCTAGTGTCAAGGTGACAGACCAACCATGTAACATCCAAGAAGCTACGGACTTTCTTTCTTGGAAGCTTCCACAGCAAACAAGATNGTTGAGTCACATCACAACGGATCCAGGGGTCATACCTCCACAAGGGGAAGAGCATTCCTGATCCATCCTACAATACTGAATAAGGTGCAAAAACAATCAACAAATCTCTCCCTTGCACCTTGCCTCACTGGGCATCATCATTCGTCATCACTTGCGTTTACCATGCCGGTACCTTGCCTGCCCGCCTGGTGGAGATCCTTGTCCAGTGGCTTTGTAAGCATGTCAGCCCGGTTCAGCTTGGTACCGACATACTCAAGCTCCACTGTCTGCTTGTAGACCAAGTCTCGAGCGTAGTGGTAGCGGATCTCGATGTACTTCGTGCGCCTTGACAGGACGGGGTTCTTTGACATGTCAATCGCGCTCATGTTGTCAATCTTGATGACTGTCGCCATTGCCTGTGGTGCCTTCATCTCAAATAGCAGGCTTCGTAGCCATTGCATCTCTTTACACACCTCAGCCAAGGCGATGTACTCAGCTTCAGCTGTTGACAGAGAGACACATTCCTGCTTGCGACTTGCCCAACTGACTGCACCTCCATTCGACATACGCACAAATCCGGAGGTAGATTTTCTGTCATCAACATTCCCTCCCCAATCAACATCAGTGTAGCACATGAGACGCAGTGATGCAGATCCAGCGATGCCTCCAAACTGGAGCCCCACGTGCCGCGTCCCCTGAAGGTAGCGCATGATGCGCTTCACGGCGTGCCAGTGAAGTGGACCGGGATTGGCCACAAACCGGCTCACCTGCCCAACAGCATGNACCCATGTCCTTCATCTCGAATCTGCTACTCAGCTGCCCCTTGAGATAGTCTAGCAGCTGCTTTGAAGAAGAGCATAGAATCAGGTCATCAACATACAAGGCGACCAACATAGTCCCTTTGTCACTCTCATACACGTACATGCTAGGATCATTGTCGCAGTGCATGAAGGACTCCTTGGCCATGAACGTGTCCATCTCTTGGTACCAAAGTCTTGGCGCTTGTTTGAGCCCATAGAGTGCCTTCATCAATCTACACACCTTGCCCTCAGGAGCATCAACCCCCTCCAGAACCTCCATCAATACCTCCTTGTCAAGTTTGCCGTAAAGGAAGGCTGTCTTGACATCCATCTGGTGGACCTCCATGTTCTCGGAAGCAGCAATGGCGAGCATTGACCGGATGGAGGCAAACGTCACAACTGGAGCAAAGGTTTCATCGTACTCTGCGCCAGGCCGTTGGGAGAATCCCTTTGCTACCACCCGTGCCTTGTACTTGTCTATCTTGCCATCCTGTTTCCTTTTTCCTTTTAGCACCCACTTGGACCCCATAACGTGAGCCCCGGCAGGTCTGTCCACCAGCACCCATGTCCCATTCTCTTTGATGGAGCTGAGTTCACTAC
>SZWC01005934.1:96580-110431 GCA_023375785.1 Penium margaritaceum
GGGGGGAGACGTAGAGTGCAGAGTTCAGAGTTGAGAGTTTTTTGGCGGGCCTAGAGCCCGGAACCTAGAACCTAGAACAAAGGCGGCCTAGAGCCAAGAGCTAGGGGCTGAGAGCCCGGTAACTAGGTCCTCGCTGGCGACACAGAGGTCCAGGAGCCGGGAGCCGGGATCCAAGAAGCCAGGGCCAAGGGGCGGAGAGCCGGGGGCCGAGGGCCAAGCCGAGGGCGGAGTCATGGGGCCGAGCCAGCAACGGAGAGGGGAAATGAACCTACACGAAACAAAAAAGGAGGAGGTGAGGGAGAGGAACGGAAAGAAGAAAAAGAAGAAAAAAGCAAAATGAAGGGCAGCGCCAGAGAAGCGGAAAAGCGGGGTGGGGGGGGGGGTGGAACGACACGGAAGCCCTGAACGGGGCGGACCTGGCAGGAAGAGACAAGGACGGGTCGACACCGGCACGACAAGGGCGGCGGCCACGGGCGATGATGGTGGAGGGCCGCAACGACGGCAAGGACGTCAAAGGCGGAAACCGCATCAGCAGTAGGGACGGCGACGAGGCCGGACGGACGAGGCAGGAGCGGCGGTGGAGGTGGCAGCGACGACGGGCGACGGCGGTGACCACAGGACAGCGGAATCGGAAGCGGGAGAGAGGGAGGCCACAGGCCCGTTCACAGGCTTGATGCCATGTTGAACAGGGCAGGGTGAGGGGGAGGGGAGAGGCTGTTAGAGGGAGGATGGAGGAGAGTTGAGGAGGCGGGAGGCGGGTGGAGACGGGAGTTAGCCGCGGGGCTAACTGTCCCTCTCGAGAGTTGTGAGGGAGGAGCGCTCTCGAGAGCTGTGAGGGGGGAGCACTCTCGAGAGCTGTGAGGGGGGAGCACTCTCAAGAGTTGTGAGGAGGGATTGAGGTGGTGAGGACTCAGAGCAAGAGCAGATCAAGGCGAGAGTAGTAACAAATCTTTGCAAAGAATGAGGCATTCGGAGCGAGCCATGCAGACCCCTTTTCGATTGCGTGGCTCAGCTCCAGGGGTTCACCATCCTGCGTGGCGAACTACACAGGGCAACTAAGGGGCACTAGGCCAACAAGGAACGAGCAATCACGGACCGCGACCCAGCGTTCCAGTATATGTCGCATGAGGAGCGAGTACAAAAGTAGGTTAGAACATACCCCAGACGGGCAGGACAAATCTAGGTGTGCTAGTCAGGTTTGATACTTTAACACTTATGTTATCAAGTGGTTTCTTTTCTACAATGAAAAAAAACAATTGTTAAATGGATTTCAACCTTGGTGCGTAATTTAAAACCCATGTACTATTGCTCTAAAAGTAAATATGATGGATACAAATTATAATTCATGAATGGTACCAAAACATGGAAGATGAATACAGTTTTATCAACACAATGGCAAGTAACCGACAAAGCATCAACTTGGCTCAAAGCCATATCTGAGAAATAGATCCTCTTTGTGATGTGTTTTGAGATAACAAAGACCAATGTGTTTTCATTGATGAAAACAATTGACTCTTCTTTGTGTAGAAGACGAGTTAAAAAAATCTAAAAGATATGTATTCCAATGGCAACATCTGCAAAACAGTCAATGAGTGAATGTTTTAGACATTAACAAAACATAATTTACTGGTACATGCATGATTTCCCTCCTCCATTCCATGGATTCATGCCCCCAAGGTCCTAGAAGTGTTATGGTAATACATTTCTTCCACTTTCATTTCTTCAACATAGCAGAAAAAATCTCAGTTTGAGGTACACTAAATCAAGGAACTTCCATGCACTAGTGATGCACTGGTGATGTATGTGTTGTGTTTTCAGGTGCACAGGAAGCTTCCATGCTGATTTTTCTTTGCGTGATGTGCTTGAGGTTGGTTGGTAGTGAACGTCCTGGGGGGGAGGCTGGAAATTACATGTGGGGAGTGTAACTGGAGATTTACGGGTGTTTTTGGGGACTATGTGAACAATTTTTTTGTTTTTTTTTTATTTATTTTTTTAGTGTTGTGCTTAAGGTTGGTTGGACGTTAACATCAAGGAGGGGTAGGTGGAATGTCAATGCAGGAAGTGTAATTGGAGGTGTAATACAATGTTTATAGACTGTGTGAACTGAATTGTAATCTAAAATAGTGTTGTGAGTGATGTGTTTCAGATTGGTTGTTGATCAATCTCAATGGGATGGTGGAATGTGTATGTGGGGAGTGTAAGTGAAAGTGTAAAACTATCGTATGGACAATGCAATAATGTTTACTTTTGAATTTTGGTTTGAGTGATGTGCTAAGGGTTGGTTCTTGAGGAATACTATAAACAAACCTTGTTTATGATGTCTATGTAAGTCTTAAAGTATGTAAGATTGGGGAAATGTGAGGTGATAAAGCATGTGGTTAGTGCATGTAGAGGTGTATAGAATCAAAGTAATGTGTGATTCAGGGTTGTTATTAGTGCACAGAATTAGAAAAGATGTCATTCCTTACCATTTAATGTAAAAGAAAATTCTTCATCGCTTTTTTAATCAGCTAGTTAATTCTTCTTTTGGGACAATATCTCACTACGTTACCCTTCTAAGAAAATTATTTCAGAATCAATCACAAGAAATTCACAAGAAAAAGAAAGATGTATACTTGACCATAAAATTCTTCAGGTTGTTTTTATTCTTTCCTAAACAAATATTTGTACTAGTCCTTGTTTTGGAAAACTGCTGGCACCAATGTCATTTTTGGACACTCTTCTATTTCTTGACATTCGTTATAACAGCAATAAAGATCTTACTTGCCACCTGATCCATAATGCTGCTTGACTCACACGTTAGCTGGTCTCTGGCAGTTATTCAACACAAGTGCACCAAAAAAAATAATCAAGAGAAAAAAAAAAGCAAATATCATTCTAAGTTTTCTATTAAGATGATTTTCCACCTCCCCCTCCTCATTCTCTGTCTATGCCACAAGCTTCTGGCCACTTTGCTATCCACGATCAGCTGCGAGTGAGATTTTGTGCATAAGGCACTTGGATTAATGATTCTTTAGGTGTGTAAAGGACGACCAACTCATAGTGATAGATCGCATGCCATTTAGATTCTTATGGGCTACAAATTTATAAGATTTATAATAAATATTGTATGCGTCTCAGTCAATGGTCAGGACGTTTATTGGAATGAGCTTAAAGTATATGAATTTGTACAGAGATCAAATTAGCTTTCAGGTTCCCATTGTAGATGCTAACTCCACAATGATTCGTGGGTGCACATTGACTTGTTCACTTGTGTACACTCCCTCGTCACTCATGTGGTATTTTTTGTTCCATTTCACATTCACTTGTCACAGACACAAATCACCTTTAGGGGGGATTCGGAATGGCATGTTGATTCCAAAACCGGATGCCCCCGCCCCTCCCCCCCACCCCCCAAACGACCAATCAAGTACATAGCTATTTTACTTGTATTCAGTGGATGAGTACAGAAATGTGAATGAAACATTTTGCAAAATGTTCTTCTTTTGGGTTGAACAAGTTTACATTTGTGACATCTAACCATACTCTGGGTTGTACGTATCCACATACACTTCTCATGTACACTTTGTGGGTTCACTAAGGGAGGGAGTGGATGGGATGAGTGAAAAAGGAAAAGGTGTTTTTGATTAACTGAAATTTTTGGCCAATGTTGCAAGTACATCTCATCGTGTTCAAGCTCATATTGTTTTCAAAACAAGTCATCATAAGACTAATCTGTCTTCCAATAGCTGTAAGTAGAACTACTTACAGTTTGAGGGAGTTGTTCACTTTCTCAAACAGACAACACATATTGAGGACGGTTGTAACAAGAAAAAATTCATCATATTGAAACAAATAATCAAGAGGAATGTAAAACACCCATGTTGAGGGAAATGTAATCACTTTTGTTATGCATCCTACATGGAAAATTCTCAGAATTTGCTAACCAATGTGAGAAGCCTTTTTTTAACAACGATGATGGAAACATCAGTTTTTGTGTCTTTTTCACAAGGTTCCTCCTACCTTCTAGTTTTCATGATAGGCATAACAACAATTTTTTTTAGTAGTCATTACAGAAATTATCCACCATAGCCATTGTAAGTTGTTCCTTAGTTATGTATGGTATAACTAGCAAACTTACTAGTTATAGTTTCCACTATGTAAAGTATGGGGTATTTCCTGGTACTCATTGTAGAAGATTTCCACTATATGCATAATAGAAAAAATCCTTGTTTTTACAGGTGATTTCCAACCCGTGAACTTTAGGATATTTCCTAGTTATGTATGGTAAAGAATATCAGAGGAATGCATCACTGAAATATTATTGATTTTCTCAATTCATAGCTTAACCCTTAACCAACTACACAATATTTGGGACTGCAACGTGGACAAAGATGTTTGTAAGTATAGGAAGGAATTCAATGTTCATAGTTTCATATCAACCATACATTAGAATCTCCAACATCATGATCCGTTAGACCATAAAAATATTCACTTTCTACTTTAAGACAAGAAAACAATTGTTTTAGAGGAACTTTACATTACTGTTTAACTCCTAATGGTAAGCCGTTGACATTGGAAAATGCTGCCACAAGGTAGCAAGAGTGTGTATTGCACTCATCTGAAAAGATGTGTTGTAATCATGCTCAAAGCATGCCTTGGAACTAATATTTCACAAAGTTTTTGAAAAATAGTTCAAAATTTATTTTGAAACGATTGGTGTGATTCATGATATAGATAGGTGGAAACATTTCAGGACCTCCATTTGTATTCATAAGGTATGTAGGTTTTCTTCAACAAATGTTTGTCTCATTGAAGTAAGTAAGTGGTCAAAGAGTGACCAAATGTACCATAACATCATGGTGAATTCATGAAAAATCCTTGTCGGAAACATGTAAATAATTATTTTGTATTCTGGAGGAAATGAAATTCATATTTTTGGGTTTCTTATATGAGGAAAATACTCTTTTTACGTTCTTTGGCCCAGACACGTAAAATTTTCAAACAAACATCAATCAAGCTTAAATATGTTTCTGAAACCATGTGGCTTGGATGGCATTATCAAAGTATACACACAGAAAAGTGGAGTGCCATCAAGATCCGAACACCTCAAGGAGACCAGTTATTAACCTGGTCAGCCAAATTCATTTTCAGAAGATTAAGCACCTTTACATTAATGATGGATAAACCTTTGGTACTAAACAAATGAGAATAAAACATCTTTACAACATAAGAAATACTTCTACATGACCTTGTTTGAAAACATCTTTTCATGAAAACATGGCAATGATGTAGAGTCAAGGTCATAGAATACTTGGTTTCTTGAATGGAACCCTAACCCTTCTTAGCGTGCTGGTTACATGAACCAATCATGGTTCTGAACCCTCTCTTCCACTCATTGAGTCACATGACGTGATTTGTGAAATTACAGCGAACAAACCATGGATATGGAATCTTAGAGTTTATTTGAATACATGAAGGAAAAGATTGTGATTCTAGAATGAAAATAGACGTTTCAATGTCTATGCCCTTCCATGGACTTGAGCTATTGGCCTTAAATTCCTACCTCTCTGCAGTCACCTGTGAGTGAAAATGACACTCATAAGGTGCACATGTTAACTTACACGCTCACAAACACGCAGGTGCTGTCACAACACAACATAAGTGATGGAGAGGCAAGGATAGTCTTTAGTTTTAGTTTTGAAACATCACAAGAGAAATAGCAAATGAGGTTAGGGTCACCTACGAAGAAATGCACCTTAAGGGCCACACCTCATCACCTCCATGAGCAATTCCCTCATGGGAAAACCTGCACAAAATCACAATGAACATTGAGGTAACCCTAAAGAGGGGATTCTAAGTCAGATCAGGACTAGAACAATATGCAGGGGATGAAACAGGTCAGAAACAGCATGGGACATATCCCATCTATTCTCAACACATAGTCATTCTTTTTTGTCGATACTACATTGCTAGGAATTTTCTTGTGGAAGCACTCATAGATGATGATATCTGTCAGATATGTCTTAGCAATTGTTGCAAGAAGCCGAATTGATTTTGTCATGGGACGTGAGCAGCATCATATAGTAATCATGTAAACATTGAAATTATGTTATGCTTGTCATAAACATCATCTAGCTTGGAGTGTCAAGTTGTGTTTGATAACTCATGATGGCGATGAATGCACTTGCCAGAGGACCAATAAACTATCTTTTACATATGACTTTTACATTTTAATTCATAGTGCGTTGATTAGCAAGATATCGTATGTTTGTTGGAAACTGTTAAACCTTAAAAACATGCATTTTAGGTACCTTCGTTTTGTTCATATATGTGAGGATTGGTTGGATTGACCTATGTGTGGTCATGAAAACATTGTGACAAACTCAAAGGAATGATGTCAAAATCCTCCAAATCCTATACTTTGCAAGTTTGCAACAAAAAGTGGGAAGAGGTACGCTTTTAGAGGCATAAAATATTCTTGTGTTGACTAGGAATTGTTTTGCGGGGATGCCTAGTGAACTAGTTTAAAAGAAACTTTTAGGAAACAGGCGGGAGGGAGAGTGACCACACCAGCAAAAAAAATATGAACCACACAGAATGTGGCTATATTTTTACTATTATTCCAATATTGTAAGGATTCATTGACAATTCCCTTCTAAAGTGGAATGACCTATGAAAATGATAAATACATGTGTTTGTTTTAGTAAAAAACTTCCAGCATAGCTAAAAAATGCTTGATGTTGTGATATCCTCGTCTTATGAATAGTTAAGGGTCTTTTGTCACTTCAAGATGTTCTATTAAAATCCAAAGGCAACAAAACCATGTAAGAGCCCTTTATGTATGTGAATATGATAAAACCATGTAATAGCTTTGCTATTTGCAAGAAATCACAGAGTTGCTCCATTGCATAAGGCTCTTTTGTGTGATTGGAAAAATGATGTACACGATGATCAACTTTCCTTGAGAATGAAGGAATTTCAATGGTTGGAAAAGGGTGGGAAATGTAGTGTGCAGAAAATTTGAAATGTTTTTTAATATTTTGAAATGTTTTCTCACGTTTGGGACTCAAGGTCAAGGAATCTAGTGAGAAGAGTGTATATCACAACATTTTCACTAAAACAGTCTTATGGTCAAGTCTAGGTCAACTTTAGAATAAAACATATCTCTTAGCTACATTTTCGGAAAGATGGATATCACGATGATGAATGTTACTCCTCAGTCCTCCTTCATAATTAAATGTTCTTAGATGTTTGTTTCCACGTGGAACTCTCATGCTTCACTAATTAATGTAGTTAGTATGTTTTACAACCGAGGCCTATGAAGAATCTGCCCGTTGGCCCATGACCTATCTTAGTAAAATGCCTCAGGTGGCTGAGAACTTGGTCTCCTTCAACAAAGGAATTTATCTCTTGGAGTGGCATGGGCACGCAATTGTGTTTATCTCTCTGTAAGAACTGTTCTTTGATTCTTGTTTTTATAAAAGTATGCCCGATTTTGCAATGGTGGAAAACAATAGCTCAGTATAAAATGGCTTACATCCTCAACAAATCTTCATAATTGCATCCATTTGAAAACAAAAAGGTGAACCAGAATTTTTTCAACAAGGTTGAAATTTCTTGTGACCACGTTGATCTATGAAACCATTAGAGAAAATAACTAACCACACTGAGGAGTTCCACTTTGGACCCACAGTTAATCACACAAAAACCATTTTTTGCTACAAGAAGGCTTCTTAATCATTTTTCTAGACCAAAAACTCCTTCAAATACAGTTTTCAACTCCAAAGGCTTGGAAAAAATCTTCCCACTTGAGCTACTCGAAATAAAACAGAGTGTGGAGCAAGAGTGCCAAGTAAGATCTAACAAGATTTATTCAATCAAAGCATATACTAAGATCTATGGACTCTTAACTGCATCTTTTCCAATTGATCAATGCATTGTAAGAGAATCTTAAACAACGTTGTGAGAATGAATTCCTACCATGTTAAACCTTCATCTTTTAGGCCCTTCTAGAATCTAAAGATTGTTCACTACAATTTTTCTCAATTTTTATATACATATTCACTATAATTGGATTGCCCAACAAAAAAGAAGAGTTTACCTTGTGAAATGAACTATGGTTGGCACTCCATTAAGATAGAGGTCCAATCTGAAATAAAATTTGAGAAAGTATCTTACCACTGTGGCTTGAAACACTTGTCACGTGATCAGACCCATTTCATCAACTATAGGGATGCCACTTCTTCAAAAGGTCGTTGTAACGTAGCATGAACCTTTCACTCCATAGGAAGTCTGGAAAAACTTCAAACATGAATTTTGAAAATATTTTGAACTTGATTATTATTATGATGAACGAAACAAACTTGAATGATTGCACTTGTTTTCCCATGTGGCAAAGTACATAGTAATTTTTTGCACAATCACTTCTAAAATCAATATCACTTGAAAACATATCTTCATTAATACATGCAAAAAAACCTTTAATATTTTGCACGAGTTTATACTATGCAACATCCAACATGAAATTAAACAATTCATTACACTGCGCATTTTATTCAAAGTTACAAGTACAATATGTGCATGAAAGAGTAAACATCTTTGCAATCCTATAACCACTACATATGTTGTGGTCTAGGAAAGCTGGATTTGGAGAAATCTCCACTTCATGGGTACCAATTCCATCATTCAAATAGAACAATGAATGCATTGGATTTGTGGAGATCCAAGTCACATTCTCTGAGAACACCAATAGCTAGAAAGGGACGGCACAACAAAACAACAGAAGAGTTGAGATATTATGTATGATAGTAAGTTACAGTAAAACACCTATCTAGCAAAAACATTGTGGTAAATGATCAGCCCTTTAAAGTTCTTATAACACCACATGAAAAAATATATTTTCCTTTTACGATGTGATTACGTGTACAAGGATTACCAACTAGCCTACATTATGTTGCTAAAAACAAGGCCTAACTGGTACAACTATATTCACGGGCCTCTTACGTTATTCTAATGAATAACAGAATAGGTAATCATAACTTTAAGAAAAAATCTGGATGTTTTGGTGAATGATTCCATTTTAATAGCGAGATGTTTTTCAACTTCATGAAAAATTAATCAAATAAAAAAGGCACTGAAATTTACTCATTAAGATGTCTTGTCTCATTCAAGAGAAAAACTATCCTTCAGGATAGTTTGTCAACTATAAAATTCTCAACTAGAATACAAACAGGAGAAATACAACTGAACATTCATTGTAGATTCATGGACCTATCTTTTGATGAATAAAAAAATAATTTTTGGATACGTGAAGTGATTGAGAAGGAACACATTGAATAAATTGGTTAAACATTTTCCTCATGAATAAAATCAATCCTTCCTGTTTTACAAGAAATCCAAACTTTTCAATTAATTTAGCAAGCAAATGGAAGCACATGGGTCAAGCATGGGTCTATGGCCTGTTCGTAGTTGGATGGCATGATCCTCGAGCAATTCGGTTTTAGTCTAGTCGACCAAGGATTCCTTCCAAACTGCAAAAATGAGGATTTCATAAGGTGGTGATAAGGTGGTTCTTGAATAAAAATCATACATCTTTATGACCTCAGTTTTGCAGCCTTACTTGAGGAGTTTTTCCAACTGGTCATTTTTATTGATGATGTTTTAACTACATCAATGTCACTCTAATTACCACGTTCACCTAAGTTTAGATATTAGAACGATGTTGAAAATGACATCTTGGATGAGTAAAAAAGAACTCATTGAGATCAAAGGTCAAAAGGATGAAATGTCAGAAAGGCATATAATTTCCATCAGTTTCTCCATGCATATTTAGTGCACATTTGATGAGAAACACCTACAAGAATAATGATAAGAGTAAACACTAGGAATTACAATACACCAACATTAAAAACTGTTATCCATTTGAGAAATTTGACCAAGTTCAAGATGCTAACATTCTCACAAACGTTGACATGGAAGAGGCTTATCACCACATTAATCTATACAATGGAGGTCATCAAGAATGTTGAAATCTACAATCACTTTGGATCTTTCACTCTACAAGCATGCTCTTTGCACCCATTATTTCCCATAAGTGATTCATGTTTGATCTGAACGGCGTCTTTTTCATTTCCTTAATTAATTTGCTTTTTTATACCATGAAAACGGTTTGGTACACAATTCCATGGAAGAGAATTTTGACTTACCAAAGTGGGTAGTTCTTTTGGTTTTATAATAATCGAATGAATAAGAAGGAAACTCTATAACTGCAGATTTAGTCACTTTCTTCTTATTACATCTTTCCACATGGTTGGAAAACGTTTTATTATGAGGGAATATAAAAAACAATGGATTGTTTCCTAGTAGTGTTGTTTCAAAAGGAGAACTTTTCTCTTTCACAAACACTTCTTTGTTGTGTGTGCTTCAAAATGGCGGAATGTATGGTGGACTACATAACTTCCATAAACATGTCCAATGAATCAATTGGTTTTCTTTAAAAATGGTACACAGGAGGTCGGAAATGAATAAGATATCCACAAGAAAAAAGAAAAGTAAATGATGCAATACAAAACATATTGTGGGCTTGCAAACATTTTAAAGGTGGACGTGCCAGTGGGATTGTTGATTACACCATGGGTATAGAGACACCACGCACTGGTACTATAGAAACATTTAATGTAAAGAAAAACTATTCATGGAACCCCTTGAATCGGAAATCTATGAGAAAAAAATTGATGAAATCAGCAATTGGATTCGAAAAATGGAACAAATCCAAATTATTTTGTCAACATAAAACGTTTTTCAAGTGGAGATGAGAATTCTGAAAAGAAAAACAACAATAACTTTGAGTTATTGGTGCCAGGAGGATAAGAAATATTCAAAGGAAACAATGCAAGTAGGTTTTTCTTAGATAAGTGACATCTGATATGACATTTCAATGATTTAGTCATCATAACATGACCTCAAAAGGAGAAATGCATGGAGTTTGAGACGTTTCAAGACACTTGTCAATGTGGATGTATTGTGCAAAATTGTGCAATGGGATGAGGAAGTGCTAGTATATATGCTCTATATTTTTCACTACAAACTATCTAAGTCATGTGGTTTACATATCAGTTTATTCAGGATGGAACAAAACCTTGAGATTTCTTCAACCAATAATGATTCAAGCATATTCATGGCTAGACACATCCATGGAGATTGTGACATCCTTACACATAGGAAGGATGAGCTTCATAGAATCATTGTTGTTTTTAATCGATTCCCTAGCATTTTAGACATCATAATGACAACACTTTTAACCAACAAAGGGATATCAATGACAAAGTCTCAATGAAATTGTGTTTCATGATGATGTCTAACTCATCATTACAATTGAAGATAATGGTAGGTTCACATACAAATGATAGAGTGGACCCTCGCATTGCTACAATAAACTGATCACACTTACAGTGGCCTTCATCATGTAATTATGAGGTCAAGAAGAAAACCAATAAGGTGTTTCTGTACCTATTGAGTATTAAATGCTGTCTACAAGGTGCAAACAGGATGTGTAAGATACCTAGTGCCAGACATGCATGTAGAATATTTTACACTCGTTTCATGGGAAAGTTGAAGCAGAAAATGTGGACATGAAATGCAACATTTCCTTGAAGACAGTACATGAAGCAAGGATTTGACTAGAGAAAAACAACAAACATATTCAGGTTTGCTGATAATCTCCTGTTAAGGTTAAAAAAAACTATTATTGGATGAAAAGAGTACATGATACCCAAGTCTTTGTGGCTTGGCCAAGATTTCATTCAAGACATCTTGGTACACACGTTTTCAAGTTTTCTCTTGCTTCAAAGCATTTTTATCTAATCACGTCTCCAGATGAGCAAACGTTAAAGTATCAAACATTGATAGCACACCTAGATTATTCCTGCTCTTTTGTGGTGTATTGTAGCCTACTTTACATGCTCCTTTGTTGTACGATGTAAGATAGGGAGTCTGCGTGTTTCTGAGGTTGCGGTTGCTGTTTTGCTCTAGCGAGTCATGTGCACTGTGTGTGGTTTGCCACGCTATGTGGCAAACCACGCAAGCTGGGCCACGCGATCCAAAAGGGGTCAGCGTGGCCTGCTTGTTCTGTTCATTATGTTCCAAAAAACATTTAACTCTCACGTTGATCCTTGCTCCAGGCTCAGTCCCTTGCCTCAATCCCCCCTCACAACTCCCAAGATCCCTCCCCCTCACAGGTCTCAAGAGCTCCCTCCCCCTCACACAACCGAGGTCCGGAGTTGGCCCTGCGGCTAACTCTCGGTTGTGAATAACGCCCACCACCTCTCTCCTTCTATCTGCTCCATCCTCCTTCCTCAAACCTCACCCTCATCCTGTCTAGTTCAACATGGCATCAAGCCATTGATGGTCGGTGGGCTCTATTTCTCCCCCTTTTGCTTCTGTCATCCGCTTCTGCTGCCGCCGTCAGCAGTTGCCACAATCAGCCATCGCCGCTGATCTCGCAACTGCGGCCATTGCTTCCGCCACTGCCCCTTGACCCCGTCGCAGTTTCACGGGAATTGTCCGTCGATATGGGTGCTATCCTTTGTCCAGACGGTTTCAGCCTGTCTTCCTCCTCTCCTTGCCAGGTATGCCCCTTTTGGGGCTCGTTTGTTTTTCCCACCCCCCTCCAAACTTCTGTTTCCCGTTCTTACTTTGTTCTCCTTCGTCAAATTATTCTTTTTGTTCTGCTCCTCCCTTGTTCACTCACCAAATGCTTTCTTTTCTCTCTTGCAACTTTGTTCCCTCCCTCCGCCTTCTCTGAATCTGGCCCGGACCCGGCTCCCCCGCTCCGCATGTCCTTCCTGCGCTCCTACCTTGGGCCCCTGTACCCTAACTCCCTGGCTCCATTCTTTGGCCTGGCCCTGACCTCTGGTGCTTGGCTTCTCTCTCCTTGCCTCTCTCATCTAGGCTCTAGGATGTAGGCTCTAGGTTTTTGCCATTCTGGCCTCTTTGATCTAGACCGTAAACTCTGGAATCTAAACTCTGGACTTTGACTTCTGGGCCCCCGGCCCTGCAGTGAAGTGTGGGGCCACTGGCCAACCCCCCCCCCCCCCCCCCCCCNCTTGCCTTTCTGAGCCCGAGGCCTTCTGCCCCACATCAACCGTTTGGCCTTTGCAACTTTCTGGACCCGCCATTCTGGCGTTCTAGGACCCCCCATCCACTAGGTCTTGTCCCAAACATTTTGTTCTTTTTTCTCTTCCCCCCTCTCTCTCTGTCTCTCTTGCTCCCTCTTTCTCTTTTTTCTTCCTTATTCTCCTCCATTTCTCTTCTCTCTCTCTGCTCTCCCTGCTCTCTCTACTCAATCTTGCATATCCCCTCTCCCTCTTTATCTATCTCTCCCCCCCTCTCTCCTTTTGATTTCTCTCTACTCTCTTTGCACTCTTGCTCCACCCTCTCCGCTTCCCCTGCTCTCTCCCTCACCTCCCACCTGTGCCCTCTCTATCTTGTTCTCCGCTCTCTTTCTCCCTACCCCTCACTCTCTCCCTCTCTCTCCGTCCATGCTCCCTCTGCTCCCATCACGCTCTGTATCTGCTCGCTCTCTATTACCTCTCCTTGTGCCCTCTCCCTCCCTCTCTCTCCTCCCCCTTCTCCTCACCCAATATCCCTCTTCCCTTCCTTCCTCTCTCCCTTCTTCCCTCTCTCTGTTCTCACTCTACCCTCCCTCTCTGACCTTTCCTCCTTTCCCTCTCTCTATGCTTTCACTATCTTTGCCACTCTCTACCTTCCCTGCCCTCTATGCCTTCTCTTCCCCTCTCCCTCCTCCATATCCCTCTCTCTCTCTCCCTCTCTCTCTCTCTCTCTCTCTCTCTCTCTCCCTCTCTCTCTCTC
>SZWC01005934.1:111664-126718 GCA_023375785.1 Penium margaritaceum
TCTCTCTCTCTCTCTCTCTCTCTCTCTCTCTCTCTCTCTCTCTCTCTTTCTCACTCCCTCTCTCTTTGTCCCTCTCTCTCTCTTTGTGTCTCCCTCTCTCTCCTCAGTCCTCCCTTTCTCCCCCCCTATCTCCTTCCCTTTCCCTCTTTCCCTCCATCACTATCTCCCCACTCCCACTCTCCCTCTCCCTATCTCTCCTTTTCTCTTTCCTCTGTCCTCTCTCCTCCCTTGCTTCTGTTCTTCTCTTCTATCCTGTCCTTGATTACTCCCTTCATTCTCCCTCTCCTCTCAGTCTCCCTCCTCTCTCTATTTTTCTTACCCATCCCTCTCTTTCCCCCCTTTTCTTCCTTTGGCCCTGATTCCTTGTCCTCTTCTTCCTTTCCCACGCTCTCCCATCAGCTCCCTTATTCCCCTCACTGCCTGATTTTCTGGCTCCATCTTCACTTTCACTGCTCCATTGGCTCCGTCGGCTTCTGCCTCGGTGTCCGACCCTGGTCTATCGCACCGTTGGCTCCCCTCTCTCCTGCCCTAACCCTCTTGTTCCTTCTCTCTCACTGCCCCACCTCCCTCTTCTTGGCCGTCCCCTCAGGTCCACGAGTGTCCTCCCCTCTCCGGACTGTTCCCCTTCATGTCCCTCGGTGCCTCACGCCCTCAGTTGTTTTCCGCTGCCACCTCCGCCCCCTCTCCTCCCCTCCTTCCAGCTGTACTATTGTCTCACCCTTCTCCTCACTCCGTTCCAATTTCCCCTCTCGCCCCACTCTCCCCTCTCTACCCCTCCCTCTCCCCTTTCTCCACCTTTTCCCATGTGCATTTCTCTTGTCTCTTGTCTCCCTCGTCCTCTCTCCCTCTCTCTCTCTCTCTCTCTCTCTCTCTCTCTTTCTTTCTATGTCTCCCTTCCTCCCTGTCTTTCTCCTCGTGTCTCTCCATATCTAAAAACCCATATCCCCTTCCCTCCCCCTTCCCCTCCCTTACTCCTCATCTTCTTCGTTTCTCTATCCCTCCTTCTCTCTCCACCTCTGCTTCCTTTCTTCTCCCTCACCTCTCCTTGTCTCCTCTTATCCCCCTCTCTCTCCTTGCTGCTCTGCTGCTCTTCCTCCATCTCCTCTGCCTGCCTCCCACTCTCCCTGTTGCCCCTGCCTCCCACTTTTTCCACTCCCCTTCTTTTCCTCTCTTGCTCCTCTCTCTTTCCCTCTCTGTCCCCTCCTTTCCACTCTCTTCCTCATTTTTCCTCTTTCCCATGACTTTTCTTTCTTTCTCTGTTCTCCCTCATGTCTCCTTTTGTGCTCTCTATCCTCGCCTTCCACCTCTCTTTTTCGTCTTTCTTCTCATCTACTGTTTTTGTCCACGCACTGTTCCTCTTTCATGCGTGCTTACTTGCACCTCCCTTTTGTCAATTTTTTGGTTGCCCCTTTCTCCCCTCTTGTTATGTGCTTCAAACATCTTATCGTCCCGATGGCAAGCTTGGCTTCTCGTCTCCCTTGCTCTCTCCTATTTCCGCTTTCCCTTCTCATCCTATCCTAACAAACTTTAGTAAATACACAATCAAAATAATGGTTTCTCCCTCACCTTTGCTCACAGCTCGATATTCCTATGTTTTTCTGATTGTTGCCTCTTTTGCTCCACCCCTCACCTTCTGTAGGGTCATGCATGAGCTTGGCCTTGGTGGTGCCTTCGTAGCTGCGGTTACTGCCAGAGTCACTCGTGTGAAGGCCTAGGTTGTTGACGCCTCCTCTTGTGCCCCTAGTTCTCTGGCTTTTGGCAGTTCCGGACTTGCCGAAAATTCCACCACCGCTGTGGCTCTGGCCATCACTTCTACCCTCCCTGATCTCTGTGCTCCTCTCCCTCTGCCCCTACCCCTCCAGCTTGCTCCTCCTTTTGATCCCCATGCTCTTCTTTTGACTACCATCGTCGATGCCATTGTGACCCGCCTGGTGCTCAACCCCCTCTTTGCCTCGGCTCCCGTTGGGGGTCCTATGGCTCATCTTGTTCTTGCCGGCATTGCTCGCGGTCCTGCGGTTGTGTGCAACACTGTCGCTCCTTGTGGCGCAGTCGCTCTCAGACGTGGTTTTCCCCCCAGGAGGTGCTGGAGCTACTAGTACCATGGGTGCTTTGGGTGTTGTTAGTGGCGCCATTGCTATACGAATTGGTGGTGGCACCCACCCTCCTGGTGTCCCTAGTGGTGCTGCTGCTGTCGGTGGTGCCGATGCGGTGGTAGAAATCACTACCACCGGTGGTGCTGCTACTTCCAGGAGTGTTGCTCTTGCTGGGGGTGCTACTGGAGCAGCTGGTGGTGGCGTCAACGGTGGCGCCATACCCATCGGTGGGGCTCTTCCTGCTGGCTTTCCTCCACCCATTGACCCTCACGCTGCCCTTTCTTGGACTGAGGCTTGTCTCGACGCCATGACACCTACGGTTACTCAGCTTTTCAGCCTTGGTCTTCGCCCGCCCACATCACAGATGTCCCTCACCTCTACTCCTAGCCACGTTGCTGGCACGCCCTTTACCTACTGGTCCGCTTGCTTTTTCTCTCGAGCACATATGCACGATCTTTGGGAGCACTACAATCACGCCCCCACCCTCATTCTCACGCACCCAGACCGTGCGCCCCTTACCTTTCATCTTCTGTACTCTACCGCTCCCACTGTTTCGCTTCTCTAGCTTGACTGCTTTTCCCCCAATCCCACTCTTCTTGCTTGCCCTTGCAAGGCATTGGCCTTCCTTCTTGCGCTTTAGTCCTCTTAATCTCTTTGCTTTGCTGCCTCCCTTCTAGCTAACCTCCGTGCTCTACGTCATCATGCCGACAAGCTTCTTGGGGCCTCTTTTGGTTGTGGCGAGCTTCTCTAGAGTGAGTTGTTCACTACGAGTGCCTCTCTTACGAACCAATAGTTTTTTTCCTCTGTTGTTTCCGGCCTTGGTCCTACTTTCTCTGGCGCTCTTACCTCCTTCCCTCTTGCCCTGACCTTGTAGTACGCCTTTCAGATTCCAGGTGCTTTTTGGCCCAATCTCCTTGATGGTCTCAGAGTGTTCTAGACCGCATCTTAGCCTGCTGCCACCCGTGTTGAGCCCATCTTTCTTGATGGTCTTCCTTGCATTGTCCTGCCCCCCGACCGCCCATGCTCTTACTGTCTGGGCTCCCGCTGGCTGTGGTGGTCACCCGCCCATGTACTAGAACTGTGATGCCGGTGGTCATTGCCATGATGCCTGTCCCCTTTCCCAGGTCCCAGTCCTTCATGAGCGGATTGCTTGCTAGTGTGCTCTTCTATGTGGCCGTGCACCCGGTGACCTTCTTTCCGCGCCCCCTGGGCTGCTTGACATTGTTGCCATCGGCTTGCCTAACAGCCCCGTGCCCCATGCCAGTGTTGCTCCTCCTCTCAGTGAGGATGCCATCCTTGCCTTGATTTGACTTGTTCTTACAGAGGGTTTCCTTGGCGGTCCCCCACCCACCGTTATGTCCCCATTGTTTGATTCTATTGCCACTCCTGCCTCTTCCCCACAGGCTCCTCCTCTCTTGTCTTTGTCTCCTTCATCAGAGGGCGTGACTCCTTGCACAACTGCCTATTGCCTTCTCTCCGGCCCAGAGCCTGTCCTCTCTCCATCTTGGGTTGTTGACAGATCCGCCACTGATCGCATGTGCCCTGTGCGTGAGCTCTTCACATCCTTCATCCATGTGTCAGAGCCGTTCTCACTAGCAACGGTGCACCCTTATCTATTCTTGGTGTTGGCACTATCTACGTGACGTCTCCTGCCGATGACTTGTCTTTTTCCTCTGTTCTTCATGTTCCTTCCCTTGACTTCTCCCTAATCCCCGTTTTGGCCCTCAATTCCCTTGATTTCTCTACCACTTATCTATTTGGTTGCATCGCGGTCACTGATCGTGCCAATGAGTGTGTTTTCCTTTGCGTTTACTGCCCCCTTGGCAAGGGCCTCTGTCAGGTTCTTGGCCCCCACTCTTTCTCTTCCCACGCGACCGATGCTTTAGCGCTTGCTACTCTCTCTCGCTCTGTCCACTTGCATCTCCTTCACCGTCGCCTTTGTCATCTCTTGGCTTTTGCCGTCACCTCACTCCTTCACTCCTTTCCTACTTATAGGTTATCTGACCCGTTGTTTTTTGCCCTATGTGCTACAGACTGTACCCATTGTGCGGTTGATAAGATGCATCACCTCCATTTTCCATCCTCCCTCTCCCGCGCTTTTGCGCCTCTCGATCTTGTTCATTCCGATAACCTCAGTCCTCTCTAGGATGATTCTCTTGTTTGGCATGCCACGTACATCCTTAGCCTGATTGAAGACTACTTCTACTTCACGTGGGTCTCCTTTTTCCGTGCCAAGAGCAATGTTGCAGCAAATATCTAATTGTGGTACGCCACAGTCCAACGCCAGAGTCGTCACCAGCTCCTCCACTTTTGCTCTGATTGTGGTGGTGAGTTCTTTCACGACACCTGGGCCTTCTTTCATCATGAGGGAGTTGTTGATGAGACTTTTTCCCCCTATTCTCTTTAGAACAATGGGTTTGCGGAATGCTAGAATTGCACCCTTCTTGAGGGCATTTTTACCATGACAGCCAAGGCCGGTTTCCTTGACCGTGGTCAGAGTTTTTGGTCTGATGCCACACGCTACCGCACTTAGGTGTGGAACCAGATTCCCCACTCACCTCTTGCACATGACACCACGCCATTCAAGCTATTCGTTAGTCGGCACGCAAACCTCAATCAGGCTGTATCGTGGGGCACCATGGCCACCGTCTATCTCACCTCCCCCGTCTTGATCAAGTAAGCTCGATCCACTTGTCGTATTTGTGTCAAACTTGGTGTTACTCCTCGCTCCCGAGCGCATCGGTTTTGGAATCCGTTCGCACATTGACTTGTCAAGTTGTCTCATGCTTGCTTCTTAAATCAGCTGACATACAGCACGTTTTGTGTTCATTATATCCCTCCCCCTCCAGCCTCTATTACTTCCTATTCCACAGACATTATAGCATGTGCTGGGTCCCCACCGTCTCTAATACCTCTTTTGGCTTCTCCTTACACTGTTCCTTCCTCTCTTGTTTGCCTGAGTAACCTCCTTTCCTTGCCTTCCCCTCCCCCTCCCCTTCACCATTGCCCGTACGTCCCATTGTTGGTTGTGCCCGCTCCATCTCCCATCCCCACTCCCCTCGTTCCGTCAGCTCCTTCCCCTTTCACCATCCTGACCCCCACCCCTCGCGATGGCTTGCTATCCTCCTCGTCTTCTCTTTCCACAATCATCGTACCCCATGTACCCCCGCCTCTCTATCCATCTACAGAGCACCCTATGCCTCTTGTGTCCACTTCCGCACCCCCAACCCGTTCCCCGCCCGCACCTCCCGTATCCTCTCCTCCTCCCTTGCCTCCTTCACATTGCTACGACGACCCCTCGTCCGTCTCCCCCCTTCTTACCCTGTTACTATTGCTGGTTCCCTTTCCCGTAAGTTTCCTACCTGTGCCCTCGCATGTTCCTCGTGCTTTGACCGCTGCTCAGGTAAGTGGATCTCCCCTCGTCCCCCTCCTTGCTCGATGCTGCGACCCTGTCCTCTTTTCCATTGAGGATATTCTTGAGGACAATGCTGCACCTTCTACCTCCCTCGGTGGCTCCCCTCGTGACCTTGTTCCTCCTGTCCTCCATTCCCCTCGTCAACCAACCCCATTTGCCCCGCCTCTTCCTTGACCTACACCCTTGTCTCCCCTCCTGAGTGTTTGTTCTTGTGAGACCCTTCCCTCCCTTCCTGTTCTCTCCCCATGACCTTTCCCACCCACAACTCTCCTTGCCCTGGCCTTCCCTCCTTGCCCGCCTACCCCTCCCCCATTCCCACTATCACGTGTTCGTGCTCGCCCCTCCTTATGGATGCATGAGCACGCTGCTTGGGCTTGCCCCCCTGTTCTTCCCATTCCTCCTCCCATTTTTCCCATTGTTCCCCCTCCTTCTCCTCTCCTCCCTACCCCTCCCCCACTTCCCCTTCTTCTCCCTTCCCTCACCCTACCTCAAGCAACGTGTTGGGTACTCCTCCTCCTCCTTCTACTGTCTCCTCTTGCACTCGCTCACACATAGCTTATGCTCTTGTTTGTAACTTTGGTCTCCCCTCCCCCTTCTCCCGCCCCCACCTCTCAGGTGTCCTCCAGCACTTCCTCCTCCCGTGCCCCTCCCTTCTCGCTTCCCCGACCCACCTCCTCTCCTTCCGCCCCCCTGGTCCTCCCACCCGCCCTCTTCCTCCTCTCAGCCCAACCCCCAGTCCCACCCAGCCTCCTCTCCTTCTCCTACCCTCTCTCTTGCATCGCCTGCCACACCTTCTCTCTTGGCCTCTCTCTTGTCTGGTTCTCCTCCAGCTCCGGCCGCGTCCTCTTCGGAGTCTTTCGCGTTGATCTCCGTGCGCACGCCATTCCCCCCTCACCCTCCCTCCCCATCACCTCTTTGATCACCCCCTCCGCCCCGTCCTCAATCCCAGTCTCATGTCTTGTCGCTTCTCCTTTGTCGATCTTTGTGCCCCACCCTCTCCTTCCGTATACCTTGCACATGGGTCACGCACATAGTCATCAACTTATTCACCTAGAGTTTTTCCATGTGCTGGACGCCAATACTGACCATCACATTGTAGGTGCTCCCGTGGCTTCTGCTCGTGCTCTTGCCATCACCTCCACCCCTCCTACACCCTTCCCCCCCCTCCCGCCAACTGATGACTCGAACCCTCTCACCCTTGCCGATGCTCTTACTTGCCCGGACAGTGCTGCCGTGCACACAGCCTGTGCCACAATGCTTAAGGCACTGGTTGAGTATGGTGATCAAGCTTGCTACCCTTCCTCCTAGCCGCACAACCATCAAGGCCAAGTTGCTTTTGCAAAAGATGTACACTGCCATTGGTGCCCTTGACTGGTACAAGGCTTGTCTCACTGCCAAGGGCTACTCCCAGATCCACGGCTTTGACTTTACCAACACCTACGCTCCTGTCGGCTGTTTTACAATGAGCTACGTTGTCATCTGTGCCATGGCTCACTCACAGTGGGAGCTTCACCAGATGGATGTGAACAATGCGTTCCTCCATGCTCATCAGGAAGAGGATCTATACATGGTCCAGCCTCCCGGTTTCTCTGATGGTACCAGACTGGTTTGCCGCCTCTGTCACGCGCTCTACGTTCTCCGTCAGTCTCCTCGGTTTTTTGACAAGGAACTCTCATCTACCCTTGTCCGCGGTGGTTTCCGTCCCTCTCTCTGCGTTAGTGGCACAACTCTCATGTTTTCCTTCATTTTGGTGTACGTGGGTGACCTCCTCATCACCTTTTATTCCTCCTCAACAATATCCAAGGCAAAGGGTCTCCTCTCCTTGGCATACCGCATGAAAGACCTTGGCCTCTCAGCCATGTTCTTGGGGATGCAGATTGCGCGCCTCCAAGGATCTCTGTTGGTTGATCAGGAGCGCTATGTTGAGACCCTTGAAGACCGCTTTGCCGTCGTTGTCGCCCTCACTTGCCCCATCCCTGCTACCTCATTGCCTATGACATTGGGCGCTCACCCTTTGTGTGGCCCACAACACTGAGTCAGGTACACTGGAGTCCGCCGCGACCTTCTAGTCCATCATTGGTGCAGTCACGTACCTGGCTGGTACCACTCGTCTGGACATTTCCTGTGGAATGAATGTCCTTGCCCAGTACACCTAGGAGCCTCGCACGGCTCACCTCCACGCAGTCATGTACATCCTTTGCTATGTCCTGGGCTTTGCCCAAGCTAGCCTTCTCTTCCCGGCTGAGTCTGGCGTGCCACTCCTTGAGGGCTACGCCAAAAGTGACTATGCCTGTGATCTAGATGCTTGCAGCCGTAGCAGCTTTGTCTTCCTCCTTGGCCCTACTGTTGTCTCTTGGCACAGCCAGAAGACGGGTTGTGTCACTCGCAACACTGGGGAGTCTAGGTATATGGCTTTGGGTGGTTACTGCCAAGGCGGTGTGGCTCCGTTGCCTTCTTGGCCCACATCGCTTCCCCACCCCCGTTGTGCCACTCAACACGGATAGTGAGAGTGGGTTGGCCATTGCCAGGAATGCAAGTGCGCTTTATCGTAATACCAATTACATCATTATTAATCACCAATACGTGCGTGACGTTGTCACAGTAGGTGATGTCTCTATCTGGTTCATCTCTGTTGAGTTCTAGCTTGCGAACATTCTCACGAAGGCTCTCCACAAGCCTGCCTTTGCTTTGAGCATCGATGCTGTTGGTCTTCGTAACCTTCCACACCTAGATTGATCCTCTTCCCTTCCCTGCCAAATCTTTTGCCTACATTTTTTGCTGTCTAATCGATGACCGATCCTATGTTGCATCTCTATTTCTTCCCCTGCTCTGGACTTCTTCCCATCGGGTGTTTGTCCCTTGCAGGTTCTTTTACACTCACTGCCTTTGCCGTCGGCCTGGTCTCTCCCATCTGTCTTTGTCCATTTTGCTATCCCGTCCCTCCCCTTTGCCCCTCCCCTTGTGTATTTTGTTTGTTTTTGTTTTACATGTGCCTACAAGGTGTTGAATTGCAGGCCTTTGACTCTCTACTATGGAGCTTCCCCCTCCCCTCCTTCCTCGCTGGGTGCCTTTTGGACCACTACTCCTGGCGGTGTGATGCTCCTACCAGGTAGCTTAGTTTACATGCTTTGAGCAAGGTGCTTTTGGAAGGATACTCCTGAAGTGGTGTTTTTTCATAGGGTGCTCTTGGATGCTGCACTTTTGGACGGGTGCTTTTGGACTGGTGCTAATGGTGGGGTGCTTGTGGTGAAGCGCTTCTGGTGGGGTTCCTCCGGCAATGTGCGCCTATGTAGGTGCTCTTGGGGGTGCTCCTAGCTGGGTACTTCTGGTGGCGTCCAAGCCATTGCCCTTGTCGGACCATGCGCTGGTGTCTCATTTGCCCACCTCTTCTCCGTACTGGAAACCTGCGCTTTGTCTCACCTGGCCATCTCTCCCTACTCATTGCTGCTAGTGCTGTGGTGTTCAGTCATCCCTCTTGCACCACCTACCCTTGCTTGCGCTATCATGTTAAAGTAGCAAACATTGATAGCACACATAGATTAGTTCTACTTTTCTGTGGTGTGTTGTAGCCTACTTTTAATTCTCCTTCCTTGTACGACATAGGATTGGGAATCTGCATGATTCTGAGGTTAAGCTTGTTTTTTTGCTCTAGCAAATCATGTGCATTGTGTGTGGTTTTCCACCCTGTGTGGAAAACCACCAAAGATGTGCCACGCGATCCAATAGGGGTCACCGTGGCTTGCTTATTCTGTTCATCTTTTCCAAAAAACATTCAGCTCTCACCTCAATCCTCGCTCTAGGCTAAGTCCCTTGGCTTGATCCCCCCTCAAAGCTCCTGATAGCCCTCCCCCTCACAGCTCTCAAGAGCTCCCTCCCGCTCACACAGACGACAGCCGGAATTGGCCCCGTGGCTAACTCTCGGTGTCTCCCCTTTCAAGAACCAAGAGCCACCCAGCTCTTGGTTGAGTCAACTCCCACCACCTTTCTCCTCCTCTTTCCTCCATCCTTCTTCCTCCGGCCTCGCCCTCCTTCTATCCTGCTCAACAACCTATTCAAGATGTACCAAGATCCCAGCATGAAGTGCTTTGGCAATGAGGTATCCTAACCGCGTGCAAGTATTCATGTATGTGTAATAGTATTTGAACAACACACGGAGATCCAGTTATCTCTTGTTTTGAATTTGTGCAGACCATGAAGTGTATCACAAGAATACATGCAATCACCAATGTATTTTGTGTGTTCTAAGATAAATTGAAATGCCCATCATACATTGGCCACAATGAAGTAATTCTTCACCCAAAGTTAAGGTCGCATTCTTTAATAAGAAAAAATAATAGTTAGTGATGACATGTTCATGGTACTTCATCATGCAAAATGAGTTTTTTGCCTTCAATAAACATCCCCATACTAGATTCCTGCTATGAGCAAGGGTCCAAAGGTCTTTAAGGGACACTTTCCCATACTAAGTGCATTGTAAGAAGTTTACATCTGACAACATGCGTATTTCCCTCATACAACAATATCTGACACTTAATCATCCCTCAACATAGAGGGTAACAAGGTAAGTGTGGAAACCCTTGTGTTATTCATGAATGATTGATGCATATCTATGTAATAACAAGCACACTGCTGTTATCCACTAGCCCCATGTAGTAAAATTCACTGCCATAAAATGTAAGGTTCCAATTAAATACAAGAAAATTCCTACTAAGTGCATAACAAGAATAGATTTATGTAGGAAACAGTTTCACTCTCCTCATTCACTAACTCCATGCACTAGATATTTATCCCATAAGTGTCAAGTGTTGGAGTTAGGCAATGACTGAAATGGGTTCATGCTTCTTTGTAACGCATGGATTGTGATTTAGAGCATTCTATAAAAAGGTAAAGATTATTCATGACTTGATAGAATTTCTCTGGAGGAATATCCCATAAAACAGGCCCCAATATCATTGGTTTTCATCTTGAAAATCATTTTCAAGTCATGAGCATGTACAAACATGGAGCTTCCAAGAAATTTTTGGTTGCCGTTTCACGTAGATTGGGTCAATAACTTAGGAACTACCTCTGACGAGGCAGGTGGAGAAGCACAAGTACAACGAGGTTGGGGTCAAACGGTGTATTCATGGCAACGGCGTCCTTAAGCTCATGCAAGACCTTTAAGAGGATTCACTACATCATCATCGTCTCTTCCAATGTTACATGACACATAACTACATCAACACTTGGGAGGGCTGAAACCGTCACCTATAATGGAGAAGCCATGACCGCTTTGACTGCTATTGACTAGTGTACCAGTCTAAAAGGGAGCGCAAGATATGGCTCTAGTAACCAGTTTCTTGTCTCTCAAACCCCATTGTATCAACATCAATAATTCTGCAACTCTAGAAGCCAATTGGTCTTTGTTCCAGATTTAAACCCCAATGCTATTGAAATGTTTGGGAGTTTGCCTCTCACAACGTACCAATTATGGCAAAAACGTGATAATGTGGCTAAGAGGTTTTGTGACATCACAAAATGCCAATCAAATCAAGATAAACTTAAATGCCAACATTCTTGTTGCAAAGCAAGACGTCTATCAAGATGTTGCACCTAGTTTTGGGTAAGGCTTTGCTATGACTGTGTTGCTAAGCTGTTCATAGGCAAGAGCTTACATTGTACATAGTTTTGTTGTACTTTGTATTCATGTGATGCAATAAGAGCTCTGGAATTCTATTCTCAGCATTTGCACAAGCATTACTTAGCATACTAAAATTTGTATCTCAATAGCAGGGTCAACGCAACCTTCGTTGTGGTCATGAAAAAGCCCAACATGGTATCAATACAATCAGGCAATTGTGGATAGTAGGCGTAGCACCTGCAGCTAAGCATGGGTGAACAGTCGCCCAAATTCACAAGTCAAGATCATTGAGTGAAAAGGTGCATAAACCACAGATTATGCACAAAGCATGAGGACAAAGAAGTATCCATGAATGATGTAGATCCTCAAAATCCAACGGATAGTTCTCCTCCATTGGAGTATGATTTCTTCCTATATGGTTCGTGCATGGATCAAGAGCAAGGACGCCATGCTACAAACCATGCGCATCACCAAGTAGCACAGGCACGATGCTTGGCCGAATAAGTGCAACAGATGGTATGAGGACTCAGATGTTGGAGAGGCAGACGATGATGGAAAAGATGATAAGACAGAGCACAAGGTAACTATTGGAGTGGGAAAGAAGCATTTTTACATCTCAAGATCTTTATTCAGTGTATGAAAGTTTCAAATTATTGTGGAATTTTGCGTGAAGAACATGTGGTACCTAGATAGTGGGTGCACATGACACGTCACATTGACCGATCTATCCTCCAACGCTTTCAGTATAGGAAAAAAAATTAAAAGCAAACAAGTGGCATGCGCTAGTGAATGGAAATAAGATGATGACACTAAAAACGTAAAAGTGAGCTTAAGTGCATTTTGACTATGTGTTTTTTCTCTCTAGAATTTGTTTCAACCTCCCAGTGTTTGGGGATTTGTTAAAGCAGAGAGAAAACATCATTTGCAAGAGGAAGCCAATTTCTGTGAAGAGCCATGGAAATGGAACATTTACCGAAGTGCACCTCTAACCCTAAGGCATCATAATACTCAACCTTAACCCAAAGGCTTGAAATAAACCCAGCTCTCTTTTCACCATTTTAATTGAACAAAAGTTTCACAACTTCTTGGGATACATGTATCATAGTTGGAACGGATTCACACATTTCTGCTTCTAGCTTGCAGGTATGAGCGAAATGCTTGTAAAGAATCACACATTAGTACATATCAAAGCATCCATTAGTGCATTATGTTTCTTTGTAGGACAATGTGAATTTGAGCCATGAAACAATGATGAGGATAACAAGAGCTACTTGAAAAGGGCTTGAAATGATTCTCTTGGCTTCACAGTACAACTCCAACACCTTGAGTGCTTTTACTCATCACTACAAGCTTGTTGGAAACTAGCACAAAAACTCCAACTTTGCTTGATGGATATGAGAGTGCCAGAAAGTGAGAAAAATAGGTTGCTCGATACAAATCATCAGGCATAACAATTGCATAGAGGATGTTTCACAGGTTCCAACACGCTTTACGGAACTAAATACAGAATCCGTTTGAGTGAGATATGGATTTCCAAAGTTTGGAGATCATGGGTTGGGTTCAAGTGACGACCTGAGCACTTTGAGCTCAAAAGGCAGCAGGATTATTCACCAGGACGGCTGAGAACGGCCTTCAAGGAGAAAATGTGGCTGGAGGACCTCGAAGATACTTCAATGAAGGTGCAGAACACGATTGTTGTTCGTCCAAGTGGTGTGAGACATAATTCTCTCGTGTGACAAGGTGACTGCCGCTCATCCCGCTAGGCTAGGAGAGTGTGCTAGAGGGTGGAATTTGAAAAATTGTATCTCAGTGCTCCCTGGGCCAAATGAGGCATGTAAGGGATTTTTAGAAAGCTGTGACTATGTTGTTTTTCACTCAAGAGTCCATTTAGAAATTCACGTTCTCTGAAAACCTGTATTTGCTTCCATTATTTCTGACTGTGCAACCTGCAACTCCCTCTCACAAATATTTGGTCCTACGTAGGCGGCTCTCAGTGAGCCTGATCACCTCCCTGAGGGCTGCCCCACTTTCCATCAGTGGTATCAGAGCTAGAACAAGGATTTGTCTCATCCTTGAGGCATTCCTTGCACCCTGTTGTGTGAGAGAGCCGTTTGTGGGCTGAACATTGCACTACCATGGCGACATCCGCTTCTGTGGTAGCCGGCGTCAACATCACCAAGTTCAAAGGCAAGAACTTCTTCAAGTGGAGCAACAACATGAAGATGGTGCTGATGGAGAAGGGTCTCTGGAGCCAGGTGGATGAGAAGGAGAAGGAACAAGAAAAAAGCTCCCTATCGCCTGTCGAGGCCCATACCTACCGCGAGAAGCGTGACCGCGCCCTTGCCACCATGTACCTCCACCTTGCCGAACGGCAGCAACTCCTCGTCTGTGGCATCCTCACGCCAAAGGAGGTTTGGAAAAGGCTTGATTCCGCTTATGCTTCCAAGTCAATCCTCATGAACATGCAGCTGCATCATCGCTTTCACACTGTGAAGATGGATGAGTCTGGATCCATGATTGATTACTTCAACATGGTGAAGTCTCTCTCTGACCAGCTTGCTACGATTGAGGACCCCGTCAAGGAGTGTGTGCTCATGCTCACCATCCTCTCTGGCCTTACAAGTAGCTATACTCCTCTCATTGTTGGCCTGGACCAGCGTGGCGACAAGCTCTCCCTCCATGATCTGGAGGACAGCTTGCTGTTTGAGGAGGAGGGGCGCAAGGGAGAGGAGGGCGGAAGCGGACTGGACGTCGCTCTCTTCACCAACTTTGGTCATGGGGGCGGTGCTACATCAACCAGGAGCAACGGCGGAGGAGGGAAGAAGAAGTTGAACTGCCACTACTGCAAGAAGCCAGGCCATTGGGCACACGAATGCCGGAAGAAGAAGGTGGATCTTGCGGCTGGAGTGGGAGTGGGAGAAAAGTCCGACCCTTCCGCAAACGCCGCAGATTGGGAGAGTCGATTCGTGACAACCATCCGGGTCCTGCACGTCTCATACAATACCGCCCTGTTTTGGATCATTGACTTTGGAGCCATGCGGCATATAACATGTCACCGGGAGTGGTTCGTTGTCTACACTGTCATTGAGCCTCGTTGGGTGTACATTGGGGACAACCATGTGGAAATGGCGATTGGGGAGGGTGAGATTGTGTTTTGCACTTACGTCGAGGGTAAGCACGTGGAACGTCGTGTGAACGGGGTGCTCCATGTTCAGGGGTTGGAAGGTAACCTCCTCTTTGTCTCACCTCTCATCTCTGTAGGCATGCAGGTTTGCTTTGAGAATGGTGGTTGTACCATCTCTACCCGTGCAGGCCGTGTGCTTGCAAAAGCAAACAAGGAGGACGGTCTTTACCGCCTCTACATGGCGTCGGAGAAGGAAGCTCACTCAGCATTGGCAGCGAGAGAGCGAAAACACGACATCTACCTGTGGCACCGCCGGCTTGGTCACCTCGGCTTTGGCGCCATCATCTCCATGCAGCACATGGTCCACGGCCTTGAGCTCAAGGGTGTGAAGCAGCCTAGTGCATCGGCTTGTGAGAGCTGCATTGAAGGGAAGCAAGCCCGCGCTCCTTTCACAAGGGAGGGAAAGGTGGCGGCTGAGCTTCCCTCACTTGTTCACTCTGATTTGTGCGGTCCCATGCCATCACAATCCTTGTCCGGCAAGTTGTACTTTGTCACGTTCATTGATGACAAGTCGAGGAAGACGTGGGTGTCGTTCCTGGCTGGAAAGGATGAGTGCTTTGATGCTTTCAAGGTGTGGATTGCTGCTGCACAGAATGAGAGTGGCAGGCGGTTGAAGGTGCTTCGCACCGATGGTGGAGGGGAGTACCTCTCAGACGACTTCCGCACCTTCCTCAAGCGTCGTGGGATCAAGTACGAGGTCACCCCACCTGGAACACCGCAGCTGAACGGCGTGGCTGAACGC
>SZWC01005934.1:127746-142654 GCA_023375785.1 Penium margaritaceum
CTGGCAGCGGAATCTGATGAGGAGGAGTGGCAAAGCAACGCACAGCAGCTGCCCCGACGGTCTGCACGCCTCAACAAAGGTGCAAAGGACAGTGGGGAGCCCCTGAGGCGATTCGAGCACCTCGCAAAGAAACAGAGGCCGCTGGAGGAGCTGGTGAACTTGTGCACCGTTCCACCACCAACGGAGTCTTCCAACCTTGAGCTTCTCTTCCTCACAGTCACCGATGACCCAGCCACATTTTCTGAAGCCATGCACAGCGCTGAGGCGGCAGATTGGCGTGGCGCAGCAGATGACGAGTATGATGCGCTCATGAAAAATGGCACCTGGACTCTCGAGGAGGCTCCACGCGGCAGCCGGGTGATCGGATGCCGGTGGATCTTCAGGCGCAAGCGTGGTGCGGATGGTAAGATTCTCAGGTACAAAGCACGGCTGGTTGGAAAGGGATATGTGCAGAATGTGGGTGTGGATTACAATGAAACACTTGCATCTGTCGCTAAGTTCCCATCCATCCGAGCGATCCTCCCTCTTGCTACTGCTATGGACTGCGAGGTGCACCAAATGGATGTGACGTGTGCATTTCTGAATGGTGACCTTGAGGAGGATGTGTGCATGGAGCAGCCGGAGGGGTATGTCGTGGAAGGGAAGGAAGGTTTGGTGTGCAAGCTTGTGAAGGCCCTCTATGGCCTGAAGCAAGCCCCGCGAGCATGGTACCACAAGATGGATGAGCAGCTACCTGGCCTTTGCTTTGTCCGCAATGAAGCAGACCATGCTATCTATGGGCACACACAGGAGGCAAACCAGATCATCATCTTGCTCTATGTTGATAATCTGCTCATTGCATCTGACTCCAAGTCTCTTTTGGACGATGTGAAGCAGTCTCTTGCTGCCAGGTTCGACATGAAAGACATGGGAGAGCTCAGTTACCACCTTGGCCTTCAGGTCAAGCGCGACCGGCAGCAGCAGACTTTGGAGTTGTCGCAGAGCACGTACGTGAGCGACATCATCAAGCGCTTCAACATGGCAGTAGCGCGCAAAGCAACAACACCACTAGAAGTGGGAGCAAAGCTGAGCATGACGCAGACTCCCCGTGGCATGCAATTGAGCAGCCGCATGGAAGGAATGCCATACTAGGCAGCTGTTGGAAGCCTCATGTATGCAGCAGTCGGCACGCGCCTCGACATCAGCCAAGCAGTGGGAGTGTTAAGCAAGTTTTGCGCGAATCTGGGCGTGCCGCATTGGGAGGCGGTCAAGCGCGTGCTGCGCTACCTCCACAGCAGCACCAGCCTTTGCCTCACCTTCAATGGCAACAACAGTCCAATCCTCATCGGCAACAGGGACGCAGATTGGGGAGGTGACCTGGACACAAGGAGGTCAACCAGTGGGTTTGTGTTTGTGCTCGGGGGAGGTGCAATCAGTTGGCGGAGCAAGAAGCAAGAGTGCGTCGCCCTCTCCTCCACCGAAGCAGAGTACATTGCCCTGAGTGAAGCAGCAAAGGAAGCCGTGTGGCTGCGTGAGCTGCTGGCAAGCCTTGGACAGCAGNGAAGGAATGCCATACTAGGCAGCTGTTGGAAGCCTCATGTATGCAGCAGTCGGCACGCGCCTCGACATCAGCCAAGCAGTGGGAGTGTTAAGCAAGTTTTGCGCGAATCTGGGCGTGCCGCATTGGGAGGCGGTCAAGCGCGTGCTGCGCTACCTCCACAGCAGCACCAGCCTTTGCCTCACCTTCAATGGAAACAACAGTCCAATCCTCATCGGCAACAGGGACGCAGATTGGGGAGGTGACCTGGACACAAGGAGGTCAACCAGTGGGTTTGTGTTTGTGCTTGGGGGAGGTGCAATCTATTGGAGGAGCAAGAAGCAAGAGTACGTTGCCCTCTCCTCCACCGAAGTAGAGTACATCGCCCTTAGTGAAGCATCATAGTTGTGTGGCTACGTGAGCTGCTAGCAAGCCTTGGACAACAGTAGACCACAGCGACCACCATCTACTATGACAACATGAGCGCCATTGCTCTGACCAAGAACGCCTAATTTCACGCCCGCACCGAGCACATCGACCTGCGGTACCACTTCATCCGCGAGCTTGTGGCGAAGCAAGTGGTGCAGATCAAGTTCTGCCCTTCAAGCATGATGCTGGCAGACTTCTTGACCAAGCCGCTGGCAGCGCACCGCTTTCAGCAGCTGAGGGGACANGTGCTCGGGGGAGGTGCAATCAGTTGGCGGAGCAAGAAGCAAGAGTGCGTCGCCCTCTCCTCCACCGAAGCAGAGTACATTGCCCTGAGTGAAGCAGCAAAGGAAGCCGTGTGGCTGCGTGAGCTGCTGGCAAGCCTTGGACAGCAGTAGACCACAGCGACCACCATCTACTATGACAACATGAGCGCCATTGCTCTGACCAAGAACGCCTAATTTCACGCCCGCACCGAGCACATCGACCTGCGGTACCACTTCATCCGCGAGCTTGTGGCGAAGCAAGTGGTGCAGATCAAGTTCTGCCCTTCAAGCATGATGCTGGCAGACTTCTTGACCAAGCCGCTGGCAGCGCACCGCTTTCAGCAGCTGAGGGGACAATGCAGACTTGTGTGATTTTTACTCTCGCAAAGTGGGAGAATGATGGATATGAGAGTGCCAGAAAGTGACAAAAATAGGTTGCTTGATAAAAATCATCTGGCATGACAGTTTCTTACAGGATATTTCACAGGTTCCAACGCAGTTTACGGAACTCGATACGGAGTCCGTTTGAGTGAGATATGGATTTCCAAAGTTTGGAGATCATGAGTCGGGTTCAAGTGAGGACCTGAGCACTTTGAGCTCAAAAGGTGGAAATATTATTGTGATTACGCTGCGAGTTGTGTCCATCATTATCTCACCATTTCACGTTGTTGCGCAAGAGGCCGCTGCCAGTTCTTTACCTGTAAAACTATTCTGTGTTTTTTTAGCTATGTTGCAAAATGTTACTTGCAACTTCTGGTTTGGAATGCCACAAAGTTTTCTCCGCTCACCTTGCTTGCTCCCATGAGCAGGGAAACACTCACGAGAGCAATCGAGAATGGGTTACAAGACCATGCTTGCGTTTTGACGATGTCGCTTAACAGTTACGTCCATAAATTTCATTTGATACAAAAAATGTACATCTGGGATTTGTAGACATGCATTCATGTGGATGTTATGTAAGCAATGTTTCCAAGGGAATACACTTTTTGATAAAGTGATTAACAAGTGGGTGAATTTGAGGTGATTAACCATAACTCTGTTTTCTACCAAATGGAGCTATCTTCTGAAGGACAAGAGCCTTAGAGCTTTCACCATTGATTTCACGGGTGAAGATGTAAGTTGCTTGCCAGAAGCATGATCAATGTACAAACTTTGAGGTGGATGGACTACCTCAACAAGCTTCATTATTTCACTCCCCTTATCTGTTGCATCCAATGTTGTGCCTGGTCCATGTGATATGGAGCATCTGGGCAGGTCACCTCCCGTGTTCACCATCGTGATAAGATTGTGCATCTTTGACTTTCACATGCCAGTTAGATTAATGTCATTTTGCTAGTATCACAAGATCGCGTTAAAGGTGAGTCCACACTTTGAGTCCACACAGCACACCTCATTAAGGTGTCTTTGGGGATTTTTAGGTGAGAAAATCTGTTTCTTGCACTTTTCAAGGCACATGTACCCTCCACAAGGTATCGTTGAGAACCTTGGGCCAGAGGTCAACATGCAAGCTACATCCTTTAAACCTGGTGGAGTTCAACAGGTCAAAAACTTGTTGTCAACATAGATTTCATTAGGTTGTTCTTGCTAGTATCCAATGTCTTGAAGAAGGTTTCACAAGTAGGACACCTCTTGTGCTAAAAATGTTGCGGGGACATACTGAGATTTACCAAATTTGAGTGTATTGATTTTGTATTCCTAGCTTGATCATGAAATTGCAACACTAGAAAGTAGACACAAAAATCTAGTGGTGCTATGTCAATCCTCCTCCGTGCCTCAAAAATCATCATTGACATACCATGCCAGTAGTAGTTCGTTGGATTTGCTTGAGCACAATACTACATTCTTGGTTTCTCTCATGTAAATGAGTGCATGGTCAAACTCCTTGCATTCTTGTGTTTAGAAATACTCATTTCCTGAAGCAAGGTTCCCCAGGACACATTGTAGGCCGTGCATAGCTTGCAGTATGCATGATTCACCAAACTTGCCTATGATTGTGAGTCTCACTCCTTCCACTTTTTCCCTCATGTGTTAACAACTGTAGATTCAAAGGTGTTGGAAGGTGCCAATATGGCACGTCCAAGCATGTCAAGACCTTATTGTACTAGGTTTCTTCACTAAGCTTGAGGGTTGGCAAGTTGTGATCATGCTTGATTTCAATATCAACGTAAGGCTCATATATTGGCATGAGCATAATACTCAACACCTTTGCCATTGTAGTGGCTTTCTCTTAGATGAACTCCGGAGATGAACCAATGATGAGGTTTTTTTCCATGAACACCTGTGTGTAGTAGTGATTTTGGGTTTTAGGAGGAGGTCTATGAAGGTAAGGACAGTCTTTATAGGATGAGGGTTGAATTTTGAGGGTTTAGGAAAGCACTAACATCTTAAAATACCACAAAATTGGAATCTTCTTCAAGCCTTAGAGGCTCTTGACCAGCTAGCACACGTAGGAAATTCTGTTGACATATCCTTCTCGGTGCTTCATGAACAAGATAGTGTCCATTTCTCCTTGTAGGAAGGCAATCTTCATGTCAAGCTGCTGCATTGTGTATTTCTTAACTGTATTGATGCAAACCATTGTGTAGTGACTTACAAGGGCGTGAAAATAAAATAATGTTCCCCCTCCACCTGCATGAAGCCATTTTCAACAAGCCACGTGTTGACCTTATCAATGCTCTTGTCTGCCTTGATCTTGTTGCAAAAGAACCATTTCACCCCCACAAGCCATGTGTGTGGTGGTATTTCTACAAGTTCCCACGTCCCTTGTTCCATCAATCTGTTTTACCATACATCTAGTGCTATATTCCACTTTGTCATTTGTTCACCAATCAAAGCTTCTTGTAATGTCTTCATCTCAGATGGGAGCACTTCCATAGAGTGTGAACACAGTGTAGCAACGTGAGTAAATTCAACAAAAAGATCATGTATTGCTCGTACACTTAGCATGCTATTATGGTTTGGTAAAGCTCCTCTTCACCATCTTAATGCAATTACTCCAATTGCTGTATTAGAAGGCAAATGAAACCCCTTTTATCCACAACATGTTCAGGCTACACCTACCTCAATGGCATCAAACAATCTTGCACACCCACCACCTAGACTATATTATCTTCTATTTCAACCAAGTTATTGTCCACTAAGGGGCTTTCAAGGTAGAGAGTGCAGTAGGGGACATTCCTGCGCATTGAGATGGATAATGAGGTATCATTATCCATCTCATCCAAACCGAAAAAGGTGAGTTGATTTGCATTTGAGTTTACTTCTATTTGCATAAGTGACTCAATTTAGGAGTCGTGGAAACTCTAAAAAAGGTGTGGTGTTGTTGCACGCTTAGCTTCCCATGACGCTCACGTGAGGTTCTTAAAAAAGGTTGCATCACGCCTTGGCATGATGTGGTGCTGAGAGTTGATCTCAATAAACTCCCATCATGTTAGATTCATGACCAGTGAACACTCCCCAAGACGCCTTGGCAATGATTTTTCACCTTCATTCTTTAGGTGTTTCCACTGATGCCTTGCAACCAAATNGTCTTCATCTCAGATGGGAGCACTTCCATAGAGTGTGAACACAGTGTAGCAACGTGAGTAAATTCAACAAAAAGATCATGTATTGCTCGTACACTTAGCATGCTATTATGGTTTGGTAAAGCTCCTCTTCACCATCTTAATGCAATTACTCCAATTGTTGTATTAGAAGGCAAATGAAACCCCTTTTATCCACAACATGTTCAGGCTACACCTACCTCAATGGCATCAAACAATCTTGCACACCCACCACCTAGACTATATTATCTTCTATTTCAACCAAGTTATTGTCCACTAAGGGGCTTTCAAGGTAGAGAGTGCAGTAGGGGACATTCCTGCGCATTACCTCATTATCCATCTCATCCAAACCGAAAAAGGTGAGTTGATTTGCATTTGCGTTTACTTCTATTTGCATAAGTGACTCAATGTAGGAGTCGTGGAAACTCTACAAAAGGTGTGGTGTTGTTGCACGCTTAGCTTCCCATGACGCTCACGTGAGGTTCTTAAAAAAGGTTGCATCACGCCTTGGCATGATGTGGTGCTGAGAGTTGATCTCAATAAACTCCCATCATGTTAGATTCATGACCAGTGAACACTCCCCAAGACGCCTTGGCAATGATTTTTCACCTTCATTCTTTAGGTGTTTCCACTGATGCCTTGCAACCAAATGTAGTGCTTTGATGTCTGGCTTGTCTCTATGAAACACATGCAAAGATTGCAATTGCTGTGGTTGTGATGCTAGAGAAGCATGTGTGAGCTACTCTTATGCTCAAAGGTGCTGTTGGAATCCAAGCTACTTCCTTAATGCCTCTCCTTCCTACTCCATGCTTTGATGTACCAATGCTTCCTCCTACGCTGTCCAAATGCGTTTAGAGCACTAATGTGAACTAGTAACATGTGTACAATACAAAAACAGAACTCTGTTTTTTTGCCCAAGCCAGGTGAAATATCTTGCTTGGTTAACTTTTTTAATCAATAGTCTTGGCATGTACTTTCAGTGATCAGCATTGAGAATGTAAGGATCCTTCTAGGAAAGTTCGCAGTGTTGCTAAGCTCACTTGCTTGAAATAAGAGAACTCAAGCATGATGTAGTTTGGGTGAAAATTCAGGAGTCTCCCTTTCTTGAGGAGAAAATGGTACCTCACACTTAAATTCTCCTTGATGAAAACATCATGAAATGGCAACTATCATGTCCTCTTTACATTCCAACTTCCAGTTGAAATTGATCCAAGTTCTATAGTGGATCAAACAGTCCAAGATGATGATTAAGTAGATTGCCTTTTAGCATTCAAAAACGCATTGATGATGAAGCATATCCTTGACAAGGTCATGTACGAGCTAGATGATTGCGCTTCTTCTTCTACAATAGCCTTGTATGTTGTAACCCCTGAGCAAGCAAGCTCGGATTGTGCTGTTGCATGTAACAATGTATTTGAAAGCCTCAATTCCAATAAAATCAAATCTATCCAAGAATAACGTACAAAACACAAAATGTGCTATAACAATAGTTTTTCATAAAAAGGTATCACTTACTTCAAATTGGTTATTTACTTCATTATATCATCTTTTTTACAAGTATGGTATCTTTTGTGTATCTTTATCATGTATGTCTTGTTTGAGATACAGTTTTCTAGTATGTCCAAGGAAGGTTGTTTATGCACTTCTTCATGCAAATAAATTATTCTTATTGATGCCACTTGTACGCTATATCTTTAGGGCCAACCAACACTCTGCTTGTTGTTTTAATTTTGGTTCAATTGGAAAGTTTTCATTTTGATACATTTGGTAACGTTTGTCCTTATTGAGATTCCACCTTATGTGGAGCTGGATGAAATGTTCATAGTTCATGACTTGAAAGAAGAATTTTATATTACGGCTTACTCTTACATATCTCATTTTTAATGTGAAGGACCTGGAAACAATCATTCAATCCTTTGCATTAAAGGGGTAAGTAATGGAGTCAAACAAATACAGGTGGTCATTATAAATAAATGCTTACAATTAATGATTGGAGTTGATTTTTCAATGCTGCTTTGCTATTCAGTTAAGTTAATGCACCAATAAGTATCATGCCTAGCCCACCAAAAACCTGCGTGGAACTAGGTAAAAATACATTTCTTACCTCAGTGAATTCGTCTCAAAAACTCATTCAATTGATTAAGTGCATGTTACTTCTTCTTTGAAAAAAATGTATTCCAATTCCATAGATTCAACCATCCATTTTGCTTTCAACATGGATGTTAAAGCTTGAACAATAACACTTGGATTATTATTTTCATGATTACATTGAAAGCAAGTGATTCTTTTCCTGAGTTCACAATGAATTTTTTATCTTTTAACTTGATTGGTTTCATTTTATGTACTTCTGCACCATTAGTGATTAACTTTTTAAGCTATGTTAATGTTATGCTTTATTTATCTAGTGTGAATGTTTAACCCAGATTTTTAGTTTTGTAGTTTACACATATCATTTATGACGTTAACTTTTTACACGTCCACAACGAAAGCTTAGTGGGCATTGCTCTTGTGCTAGGACCTTAATTTGCGTAGCTAAACATGTACACATTGTAAAATAAAACCAATTGCAGATGCTTGATTTTTTGTGAAAATTCTACGACATTATGAAAAACAATTACATCCACCAAAGTGTTACAAAATAGTAGAATATGTTGAGAAAACATCTCTGACTTTGTTTTTGGTCTCCATTGGGTGCAACCTCTCGCTAGGCTCCCAAACTTGTTGTTAGAGTCTTAGCGTGTCTTCTAGGTATAAATAAATTCAAGGCGCCTCCTAGCCAGGCTAGGGATGTTGCGAGGCTGACAAGGTTTAAAAATTAAAACTCTGAAAACTTTGGAACTGGGTGAGGAGTTGGAAGGCTAACTTTCTTGTGGTAGTGGAACTACCTGACACTTAGGTCCTCAAGGATGAAGCGGTTATCAAAATGGCAGTTACCAACCCTTCTTGAAACTACTACTTCTGGTTGATACCAATCCTCATGGTCTTGGTGGGTCCAACGGTCCCTTATGATGATGTAGTAAGGTGTCTTTTATCATTAGAAGATGCATTGAAGATGTATTAATTCAATGAATAGGTCTTTTAATAGCTATACATCATGCTTCTTCTTGTAAGACATATTTGCAACCTTCAATCAGCCTTGCCGTTGAATTGTAAGGCACAAATGAAAAAACTAAGGTAGTCACACCCCCCCGCCCCCCCCTAGACTCTTCATTTTAGCTTTGTACAATCCATAATCCTGAATACAACCAAAATAATAATAAACCAGTAATGAATTCACTTTTACAATGAATACATCTTGATAAAGATATCAAAGGGTCATAGAAGTTTCAGCAAATACTTGTGGGAACCTTCAAATCACAATGTAACTGGGACCTAATCAAGCACAAATCCAGTGTAGTTATCGCTTCAATCTAACATATGCCAATTCCAAAGGATTTCAAGCATGTATGTAAATTTGAATTCATCATGTAACTTTAATGATGAAGTTTGTCAATGCTCATCTTGTATGCTACCTCCATATAGTGTTTGGACATTCTCAACACCAAAAAGACAAAGAAATGATAAAGAACATGAAGAAATGCATCCAACTCAGGCCGGAACCAACTTAGATAGACATGGGTAGACAATCTAGCACATATAGAGATGCCACAACGAGTTCTCCATAGTTTCCAAGGTGTCGACAACATTTGCTTTGAATCTCGGGGCACGCATTAAGATAGGTATCACTTCAACACATGTAGCATTTACAACTCAGGCTAGAACAATTATTTGTGATGTATCATAAGAAACTTTCTTCTACATGGTATCTCACCAAATAGACTCCACTTCAGTATCATTTTATGTAAATAAAAATTTATTTTTCCCGAAAATAAGTTAAATTATGATCCACGACCTATTAGAAGGGTAATAGAAGGAGTTACATGAAAATGTTTTAAACAATCCAGAAAATCCTCAAAAGCATGCCATTGCAAAATGGTGTTTTCTCTCGTCAACACCGTGATTTCTGAGGTAGAATGAATTGAAGCATATTTTAGTTATTGACATCAATGAACCCTAAAATAAAATGATATTTGAAATAAGAAATCTTTGTCTTTAAGAAAATTTGGAAGAAATACTTGAAGAAGAAAGTTGTCAAGGATTGCCTTAGATTACACATAAAGGACATGCTCCACTAGTGCGTAGTGGGCTCCATTGTACTATAGTCATAAACATGTACAAAAATGTGGTGCTCATGACATTAGAAGGGGGATTCATGCTTTTTGTATCGGTTGTCAGCATAAATGCACATTGAAATGTTGGAAACTTCCATCACATAGGAGGAATAGTGCTCCTTAAGAATGAATGAATTCTCTTTCTCTGCTCATCACCTTTCATTGCAGGCCTTTCTTGCAAGAATTTTTTAAAATGAAGCATCTGACATAGGTCATTGCCAAATGTTGGCTCTCATTATTGCTGCATATAGAAATATGGAGCTTCGAGTTGAGACTGCAAGAAAACATGGCAAACTCTACATATGAACCGATGGAAGTAAGCCCATCCATGTTCTTGGTCCTATGGTCAATCTTCTTATGCTTACAATTTTTCTCTATTTGAGTAAGTGTTGAATGTTTGACTACTTTTGCATTTTGAATACCGTCATGATTGTGGCTTTGAACTAGGAAGACAAATTTATTTTCCCGGTAATGCTTTTACATAGCTTGGTGTAAAATCTTTAAGACAAACACAAGAAAGTGAATGGATCATGAATAAATTATAAAAGAATATGTATTGTTTAAAAGAGCTATAGATTTATAGATGTTGACACGATAGTCCTTTGAATTATAGAATAGAAAATTTAATTAGAAACTAAGTTTCTGATTGAATTTTGTTCCAAATCTTAGAGGATCTTGTTAGCAAGATGCAGAGATAAAAGATGTTTTTGTGAGATGATTCTTCATGGCTTATGATCTGATCATCTAGATGAGAAAGTAAGCTATAGTTGGATTCAACAAAGTGCTACTACTTGATAACAAAATTGGATTTCTTGTGTTTACCTTGCCTAACCAATGTGTTTCATTAGTTAAACCTTGAGATGTATGATAGAGCCAAGGAAAATCAAAACATTGTGCTCCCATACCTGGCTCAAAGCACTATGCATCCTATCATTGGTATTTGGTTTTGGTGCAAGTCATATGTTCCCAGTTTTCGGTAGAAACGTATTTTCATGTCCCCATGGTGGAGTAAAAAACACCCAAACTATCCATGTGATGCCACGAATGCCACATCAGACCCAAAAAAGGAAAGGAAAAAAAAGGGCATGTGAAGGTATCATGTCGTGGATTTTGTCGCATGACATGGACCTCATCCACCAATTTTAACAAACCCAAACAATCTCGGGTTTTTAATACTTTTGCGTAGATATTCTTTAGGTTTGTGGGGAGTTTGAGACCCCCCATGTGTTCATATGGAACCTTTCATGCCCAATTAGAGTGGCCCTTGGTAGGTTTGCGCAAAAATGTATCCCAAAACCACCTAAGCTCATTAATGGACGGGTTTTTTTAGTTTAAATGCCTCAAAGGAAAGGATTTAAGTCATGATTGAGGGGATTTTTTTGCTTAAGCTCAAGGCCAGAGTCGACATCCCCGTCGCATTCGATGGACTCTGACTAATCAACGATCGATGACAAAACTCGTTGATTGCGACCTCGCTAGGCGTGGATCCAGATATTCATCATGGATGGCTCACGATGGAATTGATCAACAAATCTTCTGCCGACTGTCGATCATCCAGATGGTCATGAGCATTTTTTCTGCTCGGTTGGTGACGCATGTCACAGTCAAGCATGGATACTGACTATGCCTTCTATTTTTTCATTGCTGGTTCTACACTGATAAGAGACACATTCAATGTTTTCTGGATACAATTGCTACTATGACGTTTTTATTTTACCCTTAGTGTTGTCACCTTGTTTTCATCTCAAATCCAAAAATATCCTTCTGGGAAACCCCCCTCATAATATTCAGAGGTGGGTTTCATTCTGGGAACTGGGATAACGGGGACTGGGAGGTTCCCGTTCAAGGTAGGGGGAGTGAAGTCTCCCAACCTTTTTCGCTAATGGAAAGAGCGGCTTCGGAGAGTTGAAAATGACTGGATATTTGGGAAAAAATACTAGAATGAACTTCAGATGGTGCAATTTTCCTGAGTCAGCGATGGTGTCTCACAAAAGCACCCGTCACCCCAGACCGTACACGTGGAGACCTCGCCAGTGGGTTGGTTGTTCGCTTGTGTTATGAGGTCGCTTTTGGTTAAACACAGTTGGGCGTTGGGCGATGGGCGTTTTCAAACATAGCTGGGCGTTTTCAACTATCGTTCCTGCTTATGCTGTCCATAGGCTTTCGCATTGCACGTTGTCAAGGCAATGCAACTCGGCCTTCGATGTTACTCCATCGGATTGGGATTTCTATCGCTCGCGTTCAGCTAGCCTAGCGGGTAACAAGACTGGACGGCTTACACTCAATGTACAGTCATCCACCGATGAAAGTGGGGTCGGTAGTTGAAAGTTGAATGCCTCTCCTCAGAAGCTGGGATAGACCTTTGTAACTGACCGCAAGCACACAATTTATAACTGGCGTCGTCAAGCCGCGAAAGGTATCGAGCAATTCGTGAACTCAAAAGGTCCAAAAATATGAAAAGAAAAGCCTGTCCATTCGCATTTTAGATTCGCGTCAAACAGCAACTTGGCTCACCCATGGCGAGTTCTTCATCTTGGATGCGTGGGGAGGTGAACCGCGTCGGACATGACATTCGTGAAATCATTAATACAAGAAACGAAGTCTCCTCGAGCTTTCGCATGCCTGGCTGCAACACGAACAATGGGTGGTTCGTATGCCACCAATTCTTCTGTGCCAGTGCACAACAGTCAAGTGGTATGCAGTGGCATTGCAGCCTCAACTGCGATGAGACCGCGGTTCGCTACACGATTTACTGTAAAGAACCACGGGACAACAAAATAGAGAAGAACGAAAACGCACAATATGTATGTTAACGTACATGTTCGGAGCAGACATGTACGAATAACGTATTTAGCACCACACCATTAACAAATGAGTAAAATCAGTACAACAACAGCTTTAACAAATCAGTCAAAAAACCCATTTACCGTTGACTCTCAGTGTTCTCACCGTGTACACAGTTACCATTGACAGCTGACAAAAACATTCTTTCCAAGTGCGAAAAACGTTGAGAGACTAAACTCCCCCTTCAATGAAAGGTACCACCCATGGCCCACAACCCGCTAGACCTGCAAGGAATCCAGACTTGATGATATCCACAACCCCTAACTTCTACGAGGTGTTTTCCTGCTTTGAAGAAAAAATAAAGTGATTCAAATCCTGAGAGGTGAAACAGAATAAAAAACGCTCAAAGAAAGGGTACTGCTTTGAATGAAGAAAGGGAGTGCACAATTTTTTTCCTTGTTTCCTTTAACAAGAGAATGACAAACATCCATAAAAGGTTTGAAAACTATTTCCATATCCAAGTTTTGCATGTTAACCAAGCCATATCCAAACTTGAATAATTCATTCTTGATTATGCTACATCCTACAGGCAAACGTAAACCTACATGACATTCAAAATAAACACAATATGTCAACACCAAATGCCATCCAGCAAGAACTTGAAACATTCATTCATTTTGTCAAATATAAAAGAAAAATCACAAACCCCTCCATAGACGTGTGTTTTCCTTTTTTCCAGAACTCTTACATAGTTTTAAGAAGGGGGTCCAAAACACCCCATATGTTGAAAAGGAATCCACAGAGCCATTCTACGACAGGCCAAGCAAAAGCTCAATAAAAAGGAAAACCTTAAAAACAAGTTTGATAGCGATTTCCATGTGTGAAAAAATGCATTCTATCCAACAGTTTTATATGAGGCATCTTTGCTTAATCACAATCGATTCATTGAAAACTTGTATTTAAATTTTAAATCCCGTTTCTCAAATCTAGGGTTTTATTTTTTCCAAGCTCCAATCCCGCAAATGTACACTAAGCCAGTTTGATAAGTGGGGGTCTACAAGTCTAATGAAAAGGCTAAATACTCAAACTGGATCCTCATGATACCTACTAATCTTCTTAGACAAGTAGCAAGGGTCGAAACCCATTTAGCCACTTGTTAAAAGGCTCCTACTGCTTTCTCTAGGTTGATGATCCTCTAAAGGAGTCTCCTCCCAAGCTAACAAGCCTTCCCTTTTTTCAACGGGCCAAAGAGGGATCTCCAACAGAATTTTCATCTTTGACCCTAGAGTCAAAGGCTTGAGCAGAGCTTGGTGCTCGCAAAATGCTGAGATAGATTAAACTAAGGGGAGCTCAGAATTTTATGCCTATGCATCTGGCAAGTTGACAAACTAGAGTAGAAGATTCATTCACGTTATTTAGATCTTGTGCATCTAGGTGAATCTTCCTTCCAATGAAAGCTTCAAAAATTCCAAGTTGTTACTTGCATCCTTGATGCCTTAGGGGGAATCTTCCTCCTAGACAAAGCGTTTGCAGGTCTTTTGGAGACGTTTGTTCTTCAGGTTTAAACTTAAGGCTATCCTTAGATGGCCTTTAATTTTTTATGATGCTGCATCATTAGCATTCATCATGCGCCTCCTGATTTTTGTATTAGAATGAAACATGCACGTTCACCGGCCTAGGCTTCATGCCTACAAACAATGATGTGGAGTAGGCCTCATACTTGGGGTTCATGATTCCTATCCACTCACCTAGGGGACTCCTTCATCAGAGTATCTGTGTGGTGTTCCATAATACGCGTCTTGTTTCCCTCCTAGAGCTTGCTAAAAGCATGGGGAAACCTCTTACGCATGTCAGCACACATGCTTAAAACAAAGCCCTTCAAAACTACTTCACGCGTGGCTACTAGAGTTCTTTCTTCTAGTGAAAAAAAGAATTCTTAGTGGCTTGGACCCAAGAATTAACCATAAGACACACAAAGGTCCCTATATGTATCTGTTTATGTTTGTGCATGCGTATCTGTATGTGCATATGTACATGTATGTGTATGTGTATATGTATGTGTATATGTATATGTATATGTATATGTATATGTATATGTATATGTATATGTATATGTATATGTATATGTATATGTATATGTATATGTATATGTATATGTTTATG
>SZWC01005935.1:0-38504 GCA_023375785.1 Penium margaritaceum
AAACATGTACATTTCTTGTCTAGGTTCAACCAATTTCCCAAGGTTTCACATAAACTGTTATGCCGACGGCATACACGAGGCCCAAACCCAACAACGACCTATTTTTCACCATGCCACTCAAGTCCTACACTGCGACTTTGTCGGGACCACTTTTTCACGCACCAAGGGCATTCCTCTAGAATACCCCAAAACATCCACCCGCTGACCACCCATTTTCAGGTCACTTCCCGAACTCGCCAGAACCTACTAATGGGGATTCTTGACGTTTTGATGCTATAGGCAAGGTTCCGACACACAACTTTGAAAGAATTTGCAAGCCATGGAATTGGTCTCAAAGCCCCCGTCAAATAGAAGAGGGCCTTCTTAAGGGATCAAACCAGACCACGGCATCGCGTAACGCAAACCGCCAAAACACCAAATGGCTCGACCGAGACTCTTTTCTCTTGTACTCACACATTGTATACATGTCGCAGAGTTTTGGCACTTAGAAAAACATTTACAATTTCCGCTTCTCAATATTCTGATGAATCCCCGTTCTCACAAAAGGTGACTCGTACCGATTTTAACTGTGAACCACCTCACTTCCGCCCACCATAACACTTGGTGTATAAGCACCTCGGCCCAGGTGGAACACGAGTTTGTATTTACATCAACGCAAGACTTGCATAAGTCTTCAAGCGCATCTCCACCGACAAGGAATTCACATACCTCTCAACAAAGTCGACGTACGGAGCAAGCGCACCCGACGATAGCAACGGTAACCGGTGAAGACACCAACGATGGCCAAAGGCACCCCGCGAAGGACCTACAGCCTTATCGAGGGAGATGATTGGATGACTGCTGGCACCTTGACAGGCGCAACCAACCCACATCCTGGCATGCCCGACATGCTAGTTCCACACGTACCATCGACCAATACAAATCCATTGTCAACACACAACAAAATCATGGAGCTCATTAGCCGGCTAGCGCAGATGGAATCGTTTTAACGCACGCTCATCGAACAACTATAGCAGTACACTGCCAAAATCCACAACTCAAAAGCATGAGAGGCGGTGCTCGCCAATCAACTTCACATTGGCAAAGCCTCAAATAATCCAGGGCTTCTTAAGCTGTTCGATCCAGCAAATTCCAAGGGACCAAAGGTCAAGAATTTCCTAACAATTTTGGAGGTATACTTCACTGCTGCTAGGGTTCACTCCAATAAATAGAAGCTAAAACTTGCAGCTCACTTTTTCGGGGCACGACTTTAAGCTGCTGGGCTGATCTCATGCCCACCAAACAGCATCAGGCAGCCAAAGGTGTTGATCCAACGGCTACCGCATTGTCGGCACCAAGCGTACTTTCTCTTGAGCGGGTTCACTTGACGTGAAAGTTATCGGTAACTCCCCCGTCCAACTAGCATGAGCTCACCCAGACACTCGTCGCTCACTTCGGCAAGCTAAACGAAAAAACAAAGGTTTGTTATTGGCTACAAAGACTGAAGCAGCTGTCGAGGGTGGCAAAGTACACGGGTCGTTTTCACGAAATCATCACAGGCAGCAGCCTCGCACATGATGAAATCTGTTTTCACTACAACAACAGCCTCAAACATGTTATTCGCAGAGCACTTGAGATCTACGACATCACCAACGATTCGTCGCAGATCATTGCAACCGCAAAAAGCTTTGACTCCGCAGATTTCAACTCAAAGTTGAACGAATCCTACGGTTGGGGTCCAGAATATGAACCGTAGTGGAGCAACGGACATCGGTCGCAGAACTTTGAAAACTTGACCCCGATGGAAGTCAATGGCGTTGAGAAAAAAGGAGATCAACGGACCTGTTATAACAGCAGAAAGATTGGGCATATTGCAAGAAAATGCCCCATGCAAAACTAGAAGGCGGGGAAGCAACAGAAAAGGCGAAAAGGAGGAGAGGAGTCGGCAAACGGCGGAGGGCAGAAGTGGACGATGAAACTCCTACCCCCGTCCAAAATCCTACGCCGAACGATCGCCCGCCTGAACGACAACGATTGCCTTATACGGGGGTTCTTGAGAGTCAAAACTTTTACGAGGGATACGAGGACGACCAGTCTACGATACTTCTAAGAATACAACCAAGGGGTTGCAAGAGTTGAAAAACCTCTAACGACATTACTTGATGGAGGTGCATCTCACAGTTTTGTATGTCATCACTTGGTGAAGAATCTGGATTTGAAGCATGAACCCAGAGCTTTTGAAAGAAAAACCATCCATGGACAAATTGACATATCAATCGATTGAAGCAGCCGTTACAACTGTACATTAGGTATCTACATAACGTAACCGCCTGGAGATACTGCCCAATGAGCAACTACAAGGTGATCCTCGGGTGTGATTTCATATACTAGCAAAATTCGCAAGTCAAGTAGAGTAGGGACGTTGTCTACATAAAACAACAAATGTTACAAGTTTTCCTACCACTTGTGCAATAGCCAAAATCTAACCAACGTGCAACAAGTGAGAAGAAGGCAGCGGACAGCAACACAATAGTTGCAGAAGTAACTTCGCAGATGCAACGGCCTCCAGCTATAGTAATATCGCTCGACGCGGCACACAGATACCTGAGGAGAGGGGCCTCGACGTGGTTGATCCACATCAATCTGAGCGACACCTACATGAATCAGTCACCGCAGTTGATGCATCAACTCTATCGACCCCATCGGCGTCAAAGCTCGCGAACGTACCGAACGAGTTCGCTCCACTTGTAAAAGAATTGAAGGGTTGCTCCCTGACAAAGTACCAAGCAAACTCCCTCCCAAACGTGAAATGGACCACAACAATGAGCAAAAACCCGGCAGTTTACTCACCGACAAAGGAACCTACCGGATGAGTGATCACGAAATCACAGAGATCAATCGACAACTCGACAAGATGCTAATTCAGGGGGTCATCTGACCGTTCGTTTCCTCATACACCGCACCAGTGCTGTTTGTGAAAAAGAAAACCGAACTAATACAAATGTGCATGGATTATCAAGCGTTTAACAACATTGCAATACAAAACCGCTACCCTCTATCTCAAGCGGACGAGATTTTTCACCAACTACATGGAGCCAAAACTTTTAGCAAGATTGATCTACAGAGCGGCAATCAACAAATCCGCATCGCCAGCAAAGATATTGCGAACGCTGCCTTTTGAACACATTAAGGGCATTTTGAGTTCACAGTTAGCCGTTTGACACATGAACGCCCCCGTGATGTTCATGGCAGCGATGATGAACATATTCTATCCATACCTGGATAGTTTTGTCGTGGTGTACCTTGATGACATCCCCATGTATTGCCGAACCCGAGAGAAAGATCGACAACAGCTCTCACAGGTTCTTGAAGTCCTCCAACACGAGACGTTTTATGGGAAGCTCTCAAAGTGTGACTTTGCTCAACGCTCGATCGATTTTCTTGGGTACATCATCCTCAATGGATGGATATCCATGGACTCAAAAAAGATGTCTGCGGTGGCGGATTGCATAACTCCAACAAAAGTACATGACGTACAGGTTTTTCTTAGGTTTTGCAATTGCTATTGAACGTTTGTGAAGGATTTTGCCCAGGTGTTAGCGCCTCTTTCCGATCTCCCCCACAAAGATTGCAGGTGGAATTGGAGAGACAACAAACAAGAAGCATTTACGTCTTTACGTAAAGGTCTTACCTCGGCATTGACCCTTTGATTGGCAAATCTGACGGCCGACTACATGATGGCCACGGATGCCTCAGATCGTGCAATTGGAGCGGTTCCCCTATAAGATAACGTAGGAGTAGAACAAACCATCACGTACATGTCGCAAACGTTATGTGGCAAAACTCAACTACGCTGTCCATGAGAAAGAAATGCTCGTCGTTATTCACACCTTCTAAATCTCACACTGTTGTTTGGAGTGCCGCAAATGTGTGGTATGAATGGATCACCATGTCCTCAAGTACCTGAAAACATAGGCGAACCTAAGCCAAAGACAAACTTGGTGGATGGAGTTCCTCGAGTCCAAATTTGACTACGAGATCGAGTGTCGGCGAAAAAAATTCCATTAGACGCGCTAAGTTGCCAGCCTAATCTCACAGAGGTCAACGCGCTGCAGATTCAAGCCAACCCATATGTGGAGAAGTTGTTTGCACGTGGTTACAAGGACCACATGGCCTACGACAGAGCAAAGTTGCACTTTGTGGATCCTCATCGGAGCAGAATGCAAAAAAATCAAGTCGTCGTCCCCGAAGTTGAGGAACTACGACGCATGTTTTTGAAGGAGTGCCATGACACAGGTTGAGGAGGCCACTTCGGAGTCGAAAAGACTTTGAAAAATCTCAGAATGTACTACTCGTGGGACGAGATGGGGATTGACATAGCAAACTTCTGCGAAAGCTGAGACCTTTGCCAACGCCACAAAATTCAATGCACCAAACCCCTTGTTACCAAGACCAAACAAACCGTGGACCAACATCTACATGGATTTTGTGACTGGTTTGCCTGTCACACTAGAAGGGTTCGACACCATTCTTTTCGTTTTGGACAGATTTTTGAAGATGATGCACTTCATTCCCACCATTACGGTTGTAACCACTGAAGGTGGAGCACGAGTGTTCCTTGAACAAATTGTCGGATCACATGGGGTTCCGTGATCAATCACGAGTTATCAAGATGTGCGATTCATTAGCCAATCATGGCGAGACTTAAAGAATCAAAATGGGAGTCAACTTCACCTTTCAACGACATTCTATTCGCAAACCAATGGACAAACCGAGCAAACCAACCAAAAGTTCAAATAGCTCCTCTAAACTCAGTGCAAACCTCACAAAATTGACTAGGCAGTCAAGATGCTAGTGGTGAAAATCGTATACAATTTGGTTACATCTGTCGTAACGGGGAAAAAACCGTTCGAGGTGGTCTACGAAGCTTAAGCAACCACCTTGATAGGGCCGCAGTCAGCGACTAACATCCCCGAAGTTGACACACATCTGTGTGACGTCTCTACAATTTGGAAGGAAACTCGTCAAACCCTAAAAAAAAAGCAAGCGGCCATGAAGAAACAGGCAGATAAACATCCACAAACTGAGGAGTTCAAGACAAGCAACAGGGTTTTGCAAAACTTCGCAACCTTCAAACTTCGTGGATCAAGCAACCCAAAGCTCAAACCCTAGTGGTTATGGCATTTCAATATCTTGGAGATGCGCACTCCAGTCGTCGCGACGCTCCAACTACTTGGCAACATGGAGATTCACCCGGTCTTCCACATTTGCAAATTCCAACATTAGATCGATTTAGCAAAATGATTCCCTGGATGCGTGGCACGTGCTCCACCATCCGTGGTCACGGATGGTGACCAAGAGTACGAAGTTAATAAAATCCTCAATCACCGTCGACGAGGAGGCTAAGTTGAGCATGTAGTCAAGTGGAAGAACAATGATGTGACGCACAAAAGCTAGGTTCCATACAGCCAACTCTCGGATGTCGGGCCTCTCATCAACGGCTACCGAGCTCGCCCACGGCCTCGCAGCAGTAACGAACCGAGGCGTCCCGGCTAAAAGGGGAGCAAGTATTATGTTGACGGCATACACTAGGTCCAAACCCAACGGTGACCTCTTTTTCACTACGTCGCTCCCATCCTATACCGTGACTTCGTCGCAAATACTTTTTCAAGAACCTTTGGAATACCCCAAAGTATTCGCCCGCTGACCACCCATCTTAGGGTCACTTCCCGACCTCGCCAAAACCTACTCAAGGAGATTCTCCACGTTTCGAGGCTACGGAAGAGGTTCAGACGCACAACTTCGACAAAATTTGCGGATAATAACATTGGTCTCGAAGTTCACGTTGAACCGACGCGGGCCTTCTCGAGCGATCGAACCAGAACAGGACATCGCGTCACGCAAAGCACTGAAACACCAAATGGCTTGACACAACCTCTTTTCAACAACCTCAACCACAACCTCTTTCTCTTGCACTCACACATTGCATACAGATCACCGAGTTTCGGCACATAGATGAACAAGTACAATGTCCGCTTCTCAATATTCTCAAAAACCCGCAAAAAGCGACACATCCCGATTTCAACTGTGAACCGCCTCATTTCCGCCCTACGCAAGATAAACTGTTGGAAACGGTTCCAAAGTCTGACTTTCCAAAGACGTTAGAATATTTTCAAGGGCGCCTCTAGACTCCATGAAACCCTCAAATCTTGGGCATAGTTTGTTGAAGCATCCTTTACAATGCGAAGTTACACAGTATACATGATTCCAACGCCCATGACCCCAAGTATGCCCTGTTCTTGTGTCCCTCTTCTGTTCGAGTTACAAATGATTGAAGTGTTGTATTTTCTTAGATGGCGTTCGACTACTGCACCTCCATCCCACTACATACTTTTGTCTGGGGTCACATCCGCAGGCTGTGTTTGGAAATGGATGTCAGTGTTGAAATATGGCCAGATGTGTTTGTTAACTTTGTAGCCGTATCTGTAGGAACGAGGTTGGCTAGATTTGACATTTGAAGCATTAGTAAAAGCTTGACCAAAGCAGGCCAGATTTTGGATAGGATGAAGCTCGAATGCTGTTTTTTCAACTTGGTTCGAAGAAATCGTCAAACTGCTTGTCCCTTTGCCAAGCTGTTCATCGTGCTGGGTCCTAAAACTTTTAAGATCGAATCGGAATGAGAATCAAGGCGCCGTTGTAAGCCCCATGCGTAGGATCCGCAAGGACCTGTCGGATGCATCCACGAGAAGCAGCCGCAGAGCATTCGTTGCTACCACGTGAATGCATCGCTGCCAGATCGTATCAAGATGAATGGGCGGTACCTCGGATCGTCGAATGTTCCACCGAACAACTAATGAATGGCCGTGACTGGGTTGTGAGTAGGAGACTCGTTCACACCAGCCCACATTGATGATGCCGTTGTCTACGATCTTGGATGTTTCGCCCTCTCAGGCACCGTTTAGATGCACCCGAGATTTTCAGGCGCTGTTAGCAACTTAGATGAAAATCTAGCTCGCTACAGTACTGCGATTTTCAATACGTCATGAACTTCACAAACATACGATTTTGCACAAACTGTGACCTATCCACCGGATGAAATGCAACAGGGTCGACAGGTTCGCCGGGAAAGACGAGAATTGCCCTGCCATCTCGCTAGCTCGAGACATTCATCAACTATCTCTCTTCACGACGTTCCTATTATTTACCTTGCAATTTCTGAGAATGAAACATTCTTCGAAACAGTTCCTTTCTATGAATACAAAATAGGAAAGCTTTCGTTTCCTCATAAAAACTCATGCAGTCACATGTAGTTCCGCCTTTTCCAAGATTTCCCAAAAGCCTAAAAAAACACTATCGCGATGCTCCTTTCTGAAAACATGCTTTTGGGCGATATGCGGTTTCCCCAATATAACAAGGCGAATCCTAGTCACACAACGGAAAAATCGCAAACAACGTAGTGGCTGCTGAAGATGTCAATGTGATGAAAATCTATGCCGACTGGTGAGATCTACCTGACGCCAGCAGAGCATGGAGGCTAGGCAAAAATGCAACAATCATGTGTTCAGAAAAACTGTTGCAACGAAACAACCTCCATCACCATCCCATTGCTGGCCCCTCAAGGACATCAACACAGTGCCTAAAACTTGGAGAGACGCGTTCACCCACTTTCGAGACCCAAGGGATGAACCGAAGCTGTGATTTTGCTGTTGATTTTATAGTTGTATCCATTTTGTGCCTAAATTATGATTCTTTTGTGATTCTGTTATTGAGAAAGAATCGGTTCAAATCAGCGCGACCTGGCTGGAATGTCCGCAACTCTCGCGTGTTTACCCCTTCTAGCATCGACAACTAGACGTCCGGATTTCACGGACAAATCCTTCTCCGATGGGCCATCCCCCGTAGCGCACCTCCCGAAAAGAGCGATATCAAGAGGCACAAAACCTTTTGACTAGTTTCAAGCCAGTTTGAAAAAATTCTTTCGACGTGGATGACCAAGTAGATTTTGTGAAACCATTCTTTGAAAAATGTTATCAATGAACCTCTACACTTTAGACATTTCCCAGACGTTGGAAACCTCGCCACGTAGGATTTGAGGGCGATGAAATTCAATTAAATCAGCACGGACCCTTTCATTTCTCCTTTGATTTTGTTGTGGCATTTTGGCACAATCATAAGCATTCACGAGCGCTCACACATCGGATGTCAAGCTGCCTCCCCCTAACGAAACTGACAGGATCATAGAATGAATAACAAAGTCAAAGCGCCGGTTCACCCTCCCAATGTTGTCCGTTAACTAACTAGACTGGTGGTTTACCTTAAGGGCCTAATAGCCATTACATGAGCACGACTAGAGGGATGACACTGACACATCCATGACCAGTGTTTATGACCACTATTATCTAGAACTTAAAAAACCCGATCTGGCCTTGCTCCATATGCTTGATCATTGACATGCATCGCTGATCGAGCATGGCAAAACGAGTCATGTGACCGTCGCTCGATCACGACCCTTACACCCTAGCAAGATTGTGACCGATTAATGACCCATTTTATCATTTATTTGTGCCTAAATTATGATTCATCGTGTTGAATGTTTGGCGCGGGCGGAGCTCGCACAAAACATAAAACCCTACATTGTAATAGGGGATTTTCCAATTAAGAAAATGAAACATTGTCACCATTCGATTGTGATTGAGCGAAAATGACAATTTCAGAGTTCTCTTAATAGCATAAAAAACACCAAAGTTTGTAGGAAAGACACTTTCAAACCCAAGCCCAAATTAAACTCAGGGTTGAGGTTTTTGTTTTTAAATAGACATGTGCTGGTCCCGTATCAGCGAGGTCTAGTGTATTCCCTTTCAAAGTATGGGGTGTCTCGGACCCCGAACGCAAACCCCTCCCACAAACATTCACAAAAACTTTGAAAGTGGGATTTGTGATTGTTCAAGAGGCCTCATGAAGCCAATGTTCCGACTTTGCATTTCATGTAGCAACACATGGTGCAAGCAAAATGTTTTTTCATACGTCATCATTGTCTTTAACTGCAAATATGGGGGACTGATTGACAAAATCGGTGGATGTATGGTTACACCCTTATTTCTCTATTTTGGCTGGACATGTTTGGTTTTGTATTTCCATAGTCGCGCATGATGTATTATTCAATTACATGGGCGTTGTCACTGGCCTTGTCAAACACTACGTTCAAATCTTGAACAAGCATGAGAAAAAAACCCCTAAAAAACATGTCAATCTGGTGTGCGAATTTCACACAAATTCAATCATGATAGTAATGCATGAATAGAATTGTGTGTGGCTATTCCGAACAACAGATTTCTACAACAATCTAGTCACAACCACAAGGAGGTAGGTTTGAGGATCAAGGCTACGGTTTTGTTAACTTGAAATGCGCATTGTTTGCCCCCCTTCGACTACATTTACTTTTCTTCCTCGGATATGCTATGACTTGCCAAGGGAGGGGCTGGTTTTCCTCGAGATGAGTAATTAGAGCTCCTCAACAATGGGTTTCAGTAATGACCACAACTTCCTATCCACGTGGTTTTTTCCTGGCAATCATCTATGGGTGTTTTAGGTAAACGCTTGAATTTGTTGTTGGCGTAAAGTGTTTGTGATGTAGTTGGAAGTTTTCATGGTTCGTTGGAGCACTGATGTGCACACAAAAGTTGGCCAATTGGCACTTCGTCAACCAATTCTAATCATACTTGCATCATGATCATTGTTTTCTAAAATACCACAGTATAGTCCATGAAGTAAAATTGAATTCAAAGATTTTTTTCTAAGCAACGCTGAACAATTGAAGAGTGATTTTTGGAGCAAGCGTGACCCGACCAAGGATCAACATAGAAGCAAGCATAGGCATATCTACACCACTCGCTCATCCGTAACACACAACATTGCCTTGACACTCAACCCCTAGACCCATGGCCTCAATGACAACATTTCAGCTACGAGGAGGAATCCTTTTGTCTTCCCTCATGTTTACTCCCCTGCTCGCTGCCTTTGGTACATGAGTCCAAGGGGAATCAGGCAACCAAATATACCTTGAACATTCTTCATACAAAGAAGAAAACAAAAGTATCAATACCTGAATGAGAGATTCAAATCGCATGATGCAATGATTTGTTGGACAGCTAATGACCTTTACATAAATGGATGTTGGTAACAATTTTGAGCATTTAGCAAGCGCACCCTAGGTTGCAAAGCTTGATACTCCCCGTCCATCCATACAAAGAAAGTCAACTCTTCCCTCCTCAAAAAATCCTAGCATGCCCCACAAAGAACGTGGATAATCACTTGATATCGGCTCATCATTTTGTCGCTACCAATCAAAAGAAAAAATCAATTGTTGAAACAAGGATGTTCCTCGACATGGATAATGATTGCTTATCTACTCACTAACCATAAATTTATGATTTTCTTTACTAAAATTCACAATGGACTCTCAGATAATGTACAACAACCGATTCAAGCGCCAAAAAACCCTATTCCAAGTCATAAGGCCTGAAGTGTATCTAAAAAAAGATCCTGCTTTATCTAGTTGTAGTTATGAAAGGGAAAGTAAGAAGTGGTTGAGTGCACACTCCAATCCTTATGCACCCACCCCCTTCGTGGATAGATTTTTGTGAAGGTCCTAAATGTGAGTAGCGCATCACGTGTCTAAAATACGAAACGTGATGAAGTTAAAAGTCACAAACCATTTTTTAAAGTTAGGGTCCTATATGACTTGGGCTCTCATACTTTATAGATTGGATGTCATAGAAATCATTGACGTGTATTTTTTTGTTGCATTTTTAGCCTTATCCTTAAGCAAAAATGTGGGACACATATGTGAGACAAATACTCATGATGTTACAATAACTAGCATTTCATTTAATGTTCACAAATTATCTGAATAGTGCAAAATCTAGTTGCAATCTTGGCCTTTCTTTTGAACGCATATTTTTGCTTGATTCATCTCTTTACCTTGTAAAAAAGAAGGCATTGATTTTTCTTCTTATGATTATGTAGTGAACATGATTTTTTAGCAACAAATAACTTGTTACATAACGCCAAACGTTCTATTAGCACCACACTTGTCTTTGTAATCATATTGCCACTCTAGGCCAGAGGTGTGTTAGAGCATACATGTTACGGAAAAGCATGCCTCTTACGTTCATTGAGGGTGTCTCTTGCGACTCAGATTGACAAGTTGGGCAATCACGTTGTCCCTCTTACCCTTGTAGTATTCAAAATGCCGCATTTTCAAAAGCTTACTTGACATAACCAAAACAATGATTTTGGGTGAACAAGGCATATCTCACAAACAGTTGCAGCTTGGAACTTCCGCAAAATCAAAAGGATGATTCCACTAAAGGGTTCAGTGTAGAAAGACAACAAAATCACCCATGCTTTGTTAAAAAAAACGATTATTTGCATTCAATAACAATGTTTTAAGGTAGCTTATGAGAGAATAGAGCAATGCCTTTCAACATATTTGAGATAAGCAACCCGCAACAAATAATGGCAATTACGATTTGTGGGCTGGTTGAACCTACTCAACTCATAGCTGGTTTTTTTTGTTGTTGAAAGAACTGTCAAATGTTTCTCTTATGTATACCTTTTCTCCATTTGAAGCCTGCACAATTATGTCCTTACTAGCTATATGCAAAAAAATTGAACAAAGCTTAATTCCTATTGCATGGGCATTATCACAACCTGAGACGTGACGGTAGGTCATGTCTCCATGTGATACAATTGGCCACTTACCCAGTGAAGCTCACCCAATGATCCAAACATGTTCAATCATTGCAACCACTTGATCAAAAAGTGGTTGGACCAAGGGGATGCGGAGAAGCATAGAGAGGATTTTGTATGGTGTGGCTAGTGAAAATTCTATGTGCAATTTAAATCACTTCATTGCAAAGAAATAAAAGGATAACTTATGGCAATGCAATGATTGATGCACATAACATGGCATGCTGCCTAGCCAACATCACCAAATTTTACAAATATGCACAACCCGCAAATCTAACCACGTATGGATTAAAGCTGATAGTTTGATGCATGAGAATTTATTTTGAACAATCAAGGGAAAGTCGAATAACATGAATAAGAAATAACATGAATAAAATTTATTCGTAGTTCTGCTTTGTCATGGCCCCAACAGAAAACTGTCAACATTGCACAAAATAAGTGAAACAAAAATACAGAATGGGGAATCACATGAGATCTTTAGATGTTTTTGGTTTCAATTTACACCCATCGATTCAATCCCTATGAAAGGATGAATCAAAACATTCAATTCTAAAAAATGTCACTAAGATATATGTGATTTGTTTCAGCATAAGCAATCATTCATACTTTGAAATGAAATATGTTGACCTAGCAAGCAAGATTAATGAATCAATCACACGTTTGAGGCATCTCTTTAACTCTTGTTGAGGATTGAAACCTACAACATCCAATGATAGCATGAAAACTGAGTTGCTTAACTTTGTCAAAAGCCAAATCAACCTCAATCACGCCGTCTTTTGTATAACTTGATTTAGGTGGTCTCATAATTTATTTAAATCATAAAACATGTATGGAAAAATAGGGTTAAGGAGAAAAATGTGTTTTTTGAACAAAAATCCCTTTATGAAGTTCCATTAGCTGGTGCAAGATATTACACTTCAACCAAAATGACCTTACCATGCTTGTCAAAAGACAATGATGAGGTTAATAATAGTTTATTCATGACAAATCATGTCATATGGAACAAAAGGTTGATATCATAAATGCATTGATTTAAACTTTTTGTTCTTCCCAAATGGAAGTGTTTGCTTTATAAATAACTAACCTTGTGTATCTAAGAATGATGCGTGAGCCACATACACAAATGTTTTTTCCTTGAAGATTGGTACAGAATGTGCCATGCATGTACTATTGCAAAGAGAATTGACCTCATGACATGTGGATGAAAACACCTGCTCAAACCCAAAACATGAAAACAAAATTGCACAAATTTTCATTTCTACATTCCGCATCTTGGAATCCAAGCACTTGCGTTGCCACCTCTTTCATTAGGGGAAAAGTAAAAAATGAAAGTATAGTGTCAATTCAGCATGATTGCATCATGTAATTACTCATTTCAATATTCAATATAATTTACTGAAGGATTGTGTTCTCATGCTCCATAAGAAAAAACAATTCAAAAAATGTAAAAAATGTCTCGTACTAAGAAAAGCATTAGCATAAACAAGCATTACCTGTAAACAATGAAAGGCAGAAGAATGACATAAGTTTTTAACTTAATTCATAACCAATTTTCAATAAGATTAAGAATAGGAATGTTCACCTGAATAGACTGAATGCTTTCATGGGGCAAAATGAGTCATAGAAATTGTTCATGTTATCACGATTTTATTGATTTGTTCGTGCATTTCACCATTTTGCATGCCCACCAGATTTTACGAACGAATCATTGCATTTTGATTTATTTATCAAGAGAATCAATTCGTTTGTTTTGAATGATGGTACACCTATCATGTTTTCTTAATCGAGTTTTTCAATCATGTATGGCCTTTTTATGGTGTCCATGATTGAATACATTGAATGTGGATGGAAATACTAAGAACGAGGGAACTTTTCAAAACAAATGTTTGGATTTACTTTATTTTTTTTGACTGCCACCAGACTTTCTTTCTACAAGATCTTGTGCGAATTTTTCTGCTTAAACAAAATAGTCAAGTCTACACTCCATACTCCTTTTTGTGGACGCCTTCATTTCTTTGACCAACGTTTTGATATACGATTACAATGAATCAAGAAAAAAACACTAGGCTACTTACTTCTACAAAACCTTTCTTTCTAAAAGAACTTCCTTTCTTATATCAAAAAATAAATTCTATCATTAACTTCATGTTTTAATCAAGATGATCATATCATATGGGAAGTTCCATCATGGGTAGATTATAAAAATACATAAACTTAAGCATTTGCAAGGATTAAGGCCAGCAATTGTAGCATATTTTAGCAAAGAATGTGATGAACATCAAACAAGCCTGGCCTCTATCGATTCGCGTGCCACTTCTCGCGTGGTTTGCCACAAATCTTGGCAAGCCATATTGAGCACACAACGCTTGCTTAAGGAGTGTGCAGGAAGAACTATGTGTATCCCAACAGAGAGAGATAGTGCAACGTACGTCGTGCCAGAATGTCACATGCATCGCCCAACAGGGCAGGGTATACTCAATTTGAAGTGTGCAGGACTAATCTAGGCTTGCAATTCAAAATGAGTGAGAATCAGGAACTACTTAAGCACAATAATTAATGCAAGGGTGGGTGGCTCAATTTGAAAGCTTAAACTCCATGCACTAGGTCCAATGAGCAAAGTAAGGTGGTTGGAAGTGATATAACGCATGCACAAAGAGGGAGAGGGCCGGCCACACCAAAGGCAATAACCACACCCTAACATAGGGACACAGTGAGGGCACTCGGCTGCATGCCATCTAGGTTGGAGCACCCCAAATAGGATCTCATGAAGCATACGATGCCAAAAGCACCACAACTTAAGCACTCAACGAGCACCCATCTAGAAGGACACAATAAATGAGTACCTCGTTTAAAGCACATGACCGATGCATCCCATCTTAAGCACCCATCAAGAAGCACCTTGTCGGTAGCACCTGCCCAACCCATCTCGCCAAGAGCCCCACAATGCGAGGAGGGGCAACCTAGAAGCACCCAGCAAAGAAGGGAGCTCTACAGTAGAGAGTCAATGGCCTACATCTCAACACCCATAGGCACACTATGAAAAAGGCGCACAAAAGATACAAAAGGGGGTAGAGGGGAGAGGTAACATAGGAGAATCAACATAGTCGTATGGGGAACTCCACGACGACGGCGAAGGCCATTATGTGTGAAAGAAGTTGAAAGGAAGGGATACACGAAGGGAAAAAACCCACAGTAGGGGAATGAACAATTATGCACCATACAAGCCTGCATCAAACAGGGGACCAAAAGATGCGAGGAAGGGGAGTGGTGAAAAAAAATGATGTTCAGTCCAACAGGGAAATGGTGCAAAGATTGACAGCAACAATACTCAAGACAAAAGTAGGTTACTTAGGAGCCACCATGAGAAAGTCCCCTAGTTGTCACTTGGTGGAGAATAATTGGACAAAGATAGCGCCTATAGCGTCAATGTCTTGCAAGTAGTGCTACCCAACATTGATGTGCTTGTTGCAAAAATGCACCCGCATTCTTGGCATTGGCCAACCCACTCTTACGGTCTGTGTAGGGGGATATAGCTGCAGTTGAAAGGCAATGCTTTACAAGATAAGGATTGAGCCACACCACCTTGGCGCCATTATCACCGAGAGTCATGTACACAGCCTTTTCAGTGTTGCAAGCAACACAACCTTGATGTTTGCTATTGCAATAGAAAACCGCTGTACAAAGGAGAAAGACAAAGCCAGTATGAATATGAGCATTAAAAATGCAAGCATAGTCACTATCAACATGTTCATCAAAGAGTGGGATGCAAGACCAAGACTGGAAGACAAGGCTGGCAAGGGAAAATTTGAGGACGTATCAAAGAACGTACGCGGCCACGTGGAGGTTAGTCATGTGAGCCTTGAGAGCATACTAGGCAAAGACATTCACTGCATAGGTAATGACCACACAAATGGCGCTTGCTAGGTATGTGAGGGAACCTATGATGGACGGAATGGGAATTGCGGACTCTAGCACACTCGACTCTATGTCCTCGGAGACACAAAGGGGAAGCTCGTTACCTACTCGCATGGGAAAAGAGGGAAAAGCTAGCGTGTGGAAGAGTTCAAAAATGGAGGCGAAGTGGTCTCCAAGGGATTAGACATAGAGCTCCTGATGAAGCAATTGCCACGTAAGGATGCACTCATTCTGCATCCTCAAGAACATGACTGCAAGGCCAATTTTTTTCATGCGCCAAGGAGAGAAGATCCTTCACCTTGGAGAGTGTTGAGGAAGAAGTAGAGTTCATGAGGAGATCATCCACATAAACCTGAATGAAAATGGGTACAAGAGGCGTTCCTCCAACAAACAGGGAGGGGGTGGAATGACTAGGACATCAAGCGTCCACAGACAAGGTTGGACAAGAGATCCATGTTTCATCAACAAGTAGACTAGGAGAGATCACAAAGCATGAAATGGAGGCAAAAAACACGTCTGGTACCATCAGAGAAGCCAAGTTTGAGACCATGAAATTCTCCTCTTCAAGAGTAAAGTGGAGAAACGCTTTCTTCACATCCATCAGGTGAAGCTCCCATTAAAATTGTCTGGTAAATCGTCCAAGAGATATGTAAGTATAAGTAAAGTCAACGCTAGGGACCTAAGAGTATCCTTTGGCAGTTAGAAGAGCTTTGTAATGATTGAGGGCACCTGCAAAGGTGAACCTTTTACGTACGATGCACTAAATCTTGATTGCCATGAGACGAGGACGAAGGTTAGTGCGTTTGAGCACACCATGGAAGAGTGTCTTGGCAAGTCAGAGCGTTCCCAAGGGAGAGGGGATTGGAGTTTTTAAGGGTAAAGGGCAGGGATGAAGTGGGTGTGGCCAAGGTGACCACAAGGGCATGCGCATGAGATGGCGGCAAATCAATGAAGATTTGGTAACTCCATGCATTACGAACATGGCAAAACTCTAGATGGAAGAGTGGCGACCGTGGGCGTGATCTAGATGGAAGGTTTCTAGTGACAGAGTTCGAGGCAAAGGGAGCGCATGTTGGGAGGAGGGAAGAGTTGAGGAGGGAAGGGGGAGACCAAAGATCTCTTAAGAAGGGGAGAAGGCAGAACGGAGTGGAGGGGGGGAAGGCAAATGCTGCTAGATGAGGAGGCAGAAAGAGGTGTAGGAAAGGGGATGAAGGAAGAAAGAGGCATTGACGTGACAAAAGAAGTAAGTGTGTAAGCAAGGGGAGGAGAGGAGGGAGAAGGTGAAGCATAGGGGAAAGGAGGAAGAGGCATAGTGGAGACTTGAGATGGAGAGAGGAAGAATGAGGCATGATCTGTTCATGAAGAGAGACCATGGGAGAAACTACTTGAGCAGAAGATGAGACAGGAGATAAGGAGGGAAGAAAAGGTATGGTGAAGATAAGGAGAAAGTCTAAGGTAAGAGAGAGAGCGGTGGAAGAGAAGGTACGAGAAGAAACAGGCGAGGAGGCAAGAGGAGTGTCCAACACGGAACGTGGAAGTGGGATAACTAAGGTGGGAGGGGCAAAGATGGATGCACGTGGGGAAAGGTAAGGGGGGAAATAGGGACATGAGGACGAGCTTGGGTAGCATGAGTGTGCATGAAAGAGATGGGGCGAGAGGGGACACCAAGAAGGGAGTACGGGCAAGGTATGGATGGGAATGTGAAAGTTGCCGAAGGAGATGGATAAGAGAGGAGAGCGAACAATGAAGGGGAGTAAGAGGGAGATCAAGGAAGGGGGAAGGTTATTTTGAGAGAGCACATCAATAAGAGGAAGAAGGGCTAAGGTGTGGTCAGAAGAGATAACGAGGGGCAAGGATACAGAAGGCATTCTCATAGCAATGAGGACAGGATCACCCACGAGATTGAAAGGGGAGGACGCTAGTGGAGGGATTTCTATAGGGAAATATGAATGAAGAGAAGAATAGGATATGCACAACAAGTTGGGGAAGAAGGACGAGGCAAACCCACATCTTTGGCTGCAATCAGGGCTAAGGGGATGTAAGGAGGGGAAGGGGGCAAGTAGGGAGGAGAGACAAAGGATTACACGGGAGACGTGAGAAGAGACGTCAAGAGTGGGGGCAAGGGGGAGATGGATGGCAGATTGCAACAATAATTGGAAGAAGGAAAATGTGGACGAAGAGGAAAGGGAGGTGTGGGGGATAGAGGACGCAAAAAGGGGAGAAGTTGGGTTGAAGGTGAGATAGAGGATGAAGGACCCAAGGGCATGGGAGGGGAGACAGACACATGATGCGGCCCACTGGTGGAAGGGAACTGTGGGACGCGGCGGTGGGGCACACAAAGAGGGCAAGAAGGAAGTGGAAACGAGGGGATAGGGTGGAGAGGTCTGTTGCAAAATAAACGATGGTGTCATAAAGGGAGCGATTGTATTCTTAGAATCTTTACAATCTCTCATCGTCCTAGATGTCCTAATCATTTGCATCTCCTCGAGAAACAGCTCAAAAGCCTAATTTTCTTGTTTAATGTTGTTTGTGTAAAGGATGCCCTAGACATCTTACATACATCCATTGTGTGAAGTGGGCAAGGAGTAGAATTCTGGAGAATCCAAATCTTTGAAAAAAAATTCAAAGGTTATGATACCCACTAAGTGTAGTTCAACCATGGTTGAATCATTTCTTCTTCTCTTGATCCACAAGAACAAAGTAATGAGGTCCACTTGTTGCATTTGAACACATTCTTCAGATATGCACACCAAGTCGTTTTGAACGACTTGGTGTGCATATCTGAAGAACTGTGTTGGGAACATGTTGCAATGGTATTTTTCTTTTGGAAACTAGTGCACCGAACAGAAGAATGCCATATCCACCTAAGGACCATCAACATGGTGTGTATTTCCTTTACTTATAAATAACTGGTAACATAACATGAAGCGTTCCCTTTAAAGGTGTTTTTTGGGCTTGTTGCATTCACGGCAAGCTATAAGATACCAGAAACAATCGGCAACTAGGCCATTGAGGATAGCCTTACGTTTTGCAAGGATTGCTTTCAAAGGTTATTTTAGGGCACCATGAGCATAGCATAGGACCCAAGCCACAGTTCGTGTTGGATTGTTGCATGCACTTATGATCATAGGCACTTGTTTTGAAGCTATTTCTTAGCATACAAGGATTGGAGGCGCATGAAGTCCAAACAAGTCATTGCATGCGTGCATGTATACACATGTTGACTATTGTTCCTACTTTTTATTACTTCAACATCCATGGCATTCACATTGAATGAAAACAGTCTTTGACTGTGGTGGCATCCTGAGAACCATATGATTCCCATGTGTGGAGACTCTTTGTTATGATTACTTGTGTAAAGACAAGAATTTAAAGTGTACTATAGACCTCACACATGCAATTGTAGCCATTGTGCAATTCTTTGTCCATCCAAAGACACTTGGCAAAATAGTCCAAACTTGGAGGCACAACACTCCTTACCGTTAAGCAGACTACGAGTTGAGGCATGTGCATTGGAATTAAGTTTTTTTTATCAAATTTGTCTTGAGGGTCGTCATATACCAGCCAATAGCGTTGAAATCATGAAAAAGACAATCAGAGCCTGGAGAACACATGTGTGAATTGTGGTAGATGTACTAGAAAAAAACACATTGATGCAGAATTGAATTGAGCATATGCTTCCATGATGGAAAGGCAATGAAAATCAAAGAGATATTTTTTGCATGAAAACATATGCAAGCCTGTTCATTTTTACCTTCATGGTTGAATTGAAGAGGGTGAGGTGTTGAATGCAGCCAAAAACCAAATGTTTGTAGAGCCCAGGAACAGGAGGGGTACATTTGCATCGCCTTTTGGCTTAATGAGTTGCTTAGCTTTGTTTGATCAGTTTGAAAAGTAGGATTCATGTAATTCTAGGAAACAAGTAATGAGAAAAAACTAATAGCATCAAACTTAGGCTCTGATTATGTGCATATCCATGAATCCCCAAAGATTGTCCATAATGAAAACTCATAAGACTCCATATGCGGGTCTCTTATTCAGAAATACTATGTGATGTTGAAGATTCAAGTTTGTTAATGTGAAATTCCATGTTCATGTTATTAGTAGAAGACATGGCAAGTATGGATGTTTCAATGCACACTATTTGGCTTTCTTGAAACGATGTAAAACCATGATTTTTTCACTTTGTTTATGTTAAAAGCTATCTCAAATTGACGTGAAAAGGTGATTTCATTCAAATTGTTTAAGGTTTAAAATCAATTTTAGGAGTGACTGAGTATGAATTTCTCCTGTGATATTGCCATGGTGAAGGCAAGAACACGGAATTCTGAGTTTTTGTGATCTAGCATTATTGACTAAGGCGCAAATGTTTGGAAAGAGTATGCATCTGTATATCTGGTCCATGAATAATTTAACTACCTTTGGAACATCAAACTGAACTCCACCATAATTAGGGGATACATGTGTCGTGATAGCAAGTCCTCAAGGAACTACTCAAGTAAGGAGGCACAGATTGTTTTCTGGTTAGACAATGGCAACTGACGAATGGTCATCTCAATTCGGAAGTCGAGTTGCATTGGTACGTGAACTTTTGCCCGAACGACGAAGGGAACCTTTTTAGAACCCGGAAGTGGACTTCAGATGAATACTTGTGTTCCTTTGAACAATCGATTCTTTGTCTCCCAGGCAGAGAAGAGCTCATTGAAGTGCTGTAATGACTTCACAGTGGTGTTTGACTCTATCTCAAAAGAGAGAGACATGATAAGTTTTGACAGCGAGGTAGGAAGAGACGTTGATCATTATGTGTGACAAATTGAACTCACTCCTCATTTTTTTTGGCAATTTTTAGGATATCGTGAGATGTACTCATGCACTGCTTTGCGAGTCCAGTCGCAAAAATGGATGTCGCATGTCCCCATGGTTGTCGTCGACTTTCCTGCCCATGCTTGACCACCATGAAAGGCACTGTTAGACGTATGTACGAGGGAGACAATTGTGAGAGATCTTCTTCCTGGATGGCCATTAAAACCAAAACAATGGGGACTATGCATAGAATTGACGTAAAAAAAGGTTCAATCATACATTTTGCCACAAAGGCCCTTATTGTATCAATCAACATAGCACATAGGTCTTATGCTTTTTTGCATGCAAATATAAATTGGTGTCTAAGCGTTTAGAAATGCACCTTCACCCTAAGCAGGAGCACGGTTTGATTCCAAATTGGAGGTGTTTTCTGCCCAGACCATCAATAAAAACCGAATATGCAAAAGAGAAGTTTTGCTTCTCTTGTGCGTCTTCTTCTGTTGACATGAAAGCATGTACAAAGCAAGAATGGGACCTTTCATCCTTTGATCCTTCCATCAACGGATGAAAGTTCTTGTGCGTGTCAAACCTTATGACAACGATTTGCACTATAAAAAGAAGGTAGATCACTAATCATCAATCGACGATGTGTTATTGAGTAGAAGCATTCTAACTAGACACCAGAAAAAGCAAATCGGATTTCTATCAACATATTTTTAACATGTACATTTGTATCATGTATAGAACATATGATGAATGTGAAGTCACACTCTTGAGAAATTCATTATTGAGAAATTTGATAATTTGAGAAGCATATGAAAATAATCTATTTTTCCATATTGGAGATCATTTTGTGGAATCACTTATACAAAACATTGGTCAGTTTGATAGATTTTGATGAAAATTGCATCAGATAACTTCCTTCCATTTTTTATATCCTTTTCAATTCTATTCTCTTCCTTCTCTTTCTGGCAATGCCGTAGTCATTAGATCACAAAATCTTTGAACACATGCTTTTTAACGTGCCTACATTCTTACATCTATGTATGTATGCTTTTCATGAAGGAATTCTGCACACATTCATCTATAATGGACACAACATTCCCGTTTCTGGCCAAAGATGATGCTAGGATCAATTCAAAAGGGCTCCTAAAACTTGGTACCACAAAGGAAAAACCACTCTAAAAGCATCAAATGTGTTTAACCTTGCAAACATAACGTAGCTCTTGTTTTAAGTTAAAATTGAAGAAAACAAAGAGTTCCATTACCCTTGGACATTTTGTTGAAACATCTCAGATTCATGTTCTTCCCAATGAGATCAAATGGAATTTTTTTCATCACCTTCACCTCCTTTGTGCATCAAAATAAACTGAAAAACTAGAAAAAAAGCCAAGGTTATATAAGTGCTCACGTATTTCAAGAAATGCATGGATAAAAAATGGTCATGCACATGTATAACGCCATCAACAACATGTTTTTCCCACGTTTACTAGCTTGAAGGTAACCCAAAACAGAACGTTTTGCATTTTCCTATGTTAAAAACCTTTGTACAACTCAAATAAGCACCATGATTCAAAATTCTACAGATGCTAAATTCTAGAGATGTTTTGTACTTCTTAAACAATGAGACATGTCCCTAGTGAAAGCCTTTGCACTACCTCAACATACATCTTAAAATCAAATTTAATTTAGCCTTGTTACTTCTTCCTACTAGTTTTCGGTGTACTATCAGATAAAAAACATGTGCATTATGTGCATCACAAGATGCTCATTTTCCAGCCTATGTACCTGCAAGATTTCCTGAGCACCACAGAAGTCATGCACTAAGAAAAGATGTTAAAGGCAAGCATTCCTTAAACTGCTTTTCTAACATCAACCCTACTCTATGGTAAAGTTACCGCTTTGGTGGAAGTTTAAGATTTTTCTTTTGTGCACTCATGCTAGTAGTGATGATGAAAATTTACACACTTGACATAATGAGTGACAGTGCTTTCATCTAGTTGAATTGTCCACAATGCTCTGTAACAAGGGTCTCTCATCGCTCGTGCAAGAGGGATCTGCCAAATCTAGTGCGTAAAATCAATGTTTCTAGAAAAAATCAAGCTTTTGAAACCTTGATCTTGTCTCATTCTTTCACTTCCTCAGTATTATACTCCCCTCACTTCTCAAAAGTGCACCCCCTTTGTAACATCAAGAAATTGATTCACCTCAACAAACAACTCCAGGCTACCTCTCTGAACAAAAACTAAGATGTTCCTCTCTTGGTCTTGCTTAACTGTTATGTTAGCACTTGGCTCCTTGGCCCATGTCTCTCTCATCCTTCTCACCCACCTTTGGTCTGAGAATGTCTCCTAGTTGAGCTGAGTCTCTCAAATGCCGTCATGATTGTGATTGCAAATAAGGATGCACTCTCCTAACGTTTACCATGAATACCTCATGCTAGATTTCAACCCTTGTACATGTGATGCCTTAAATCTCGTTCATGGTCCAACCATCCTCTCCCCTCACATTGTTGCTATCGCTGCCATTAGATGTGTTATGGATACCCTCTAGAGTCGCCCAAAATTTCCTCTTTTCTCTCCCCAACTCTCCTTGCCCCTCCTCATTTTGGTTTGTAGTTGACATCATTGATTTCATCACTATTCATCTTGCTCAGGATGTCCCAAGTATTTGTATCATCTTTGCTCCTCATATCAACTCAATAACTTTTGTTGGCCTTCATTTTCATGTCGTTTCTGATTTTTCACATGGTGGTGACTAAGACTTGAATGATGCTACCAAAAAGCATGGTTTGTTCTGGTGGTATCATGCACACCAGCGCTCCTATGGCTACCATCACTCTTATGAGTGCCTTTTCTCCCAAGTGGTACCATAGCTAAAGAATCGCCAAATCTTCTTATGGTGATGCTCCTCATCAAAAATCTTCTTCTATCGGTTCTACAGTGCCAAAAAAAATTTCCCCTACTTGTTAATGCTTTTATTTTCCCAGTTTTGGTGGCAGTGTTTAGGCAAAATGCATCCCGTGTTGTATTCTATCCACGTTAGAGGGATAGAAAATTCACCTCCTTAAATAGAAGGAAGCGAGGTTCAAATCCTTGCCTTTACAACATCTGAGGTGCACTTGGAGGTCGTCTGAGGCTATAACCCTTCAGCTTCAACTTGAAGGGTAGTTGGTTAACTCCCTACTTCAACCTCCTGCATTCTCATATAACCTCTTGGTGACTCTTAAACATCTTCAACCCATACTGGCTCTTTAGCTGCTGGTGATCTTTCAGTTTCCAATCACCCTTCATCTTCCAAGTGACTCTTCAACTTGCCTAGTTGGATGTCTAACCCCCTAGGTGGTTATGCAGCTTCTTAAAACCTTTAAGGTGAGAGCCACCAAGGAGGCCCTTACAAGACTTATTAAGTGGCTCATCCTATACAGTCCAAAAATGCGTTCACAATCCTTTAATCATCATTAGATTCCTTTTGATGCCTGGAGTGTTTACCTGTACAAGAATCAGTCTTTGACACTAAAGGCCAATGCCTTAAGACGCACTTCTTACAAAGGCCTACACCTTCCTCAGTGAAAGGTGATTGCTCTACTCTAGGTCTGGTTCTCTAGACTTCTCAAGGCATCCAGGGCGGGCGCACTATCGGTCCACAAGTGTACACTTGTGGCTACATCTCTGTAGATGGTTCAGGGAACTCTTAATGTACTTCTCCATGTGATCTACAAATTTCTACATGTATTTCAGATTCCACCAACCACGCCTTGCCCTTCCAGATTTAAACTCATCTTAACCCATCCAACTTTTGCAAGTTATAGCAATCAATGCTCTCATCATCCTCAACCGTACGTAGCCTTGTGTTTATGACATGGTGTTGGGTATTGGTTCTTTCTCTGACCTTATCCCCCACCCTCCTCCCCCTTTCATTTTGATCCCCTAACCACTAGTTATGGGTAAGACATTCGCAAAATGTTTAGTGCATGATCACACCACTTCATCTCTTACATTTACATGCATGGAAAGTGGGAGAACTACTACATTTGCTACAACCGTCCTCTTGTACACCATGATTGCATCACTGAAGAATACGTTTTTTGTACTATGCTTAAGTACTTGTCTCTTTTTTCAAGCATGATTCTTATGCCCTAAAACAACTCTATATGCTTCTTCTCCTAATCATTTGATTGATTTCCTCAAACTCTTCTCAAATTCCTTTTTTTCAAATAAAATTGTGCTTCCTACCTCTCTGTTTTACTTGGTATCTCACTGAAAGATTTAAAAAAAGCCTTCACTCATGGTGCACTCCCACCTCGTATATCCTTCTGTCTTGCTATACTCCATGTGTCATCTATTTATCCTCCATTTTAGGCCTCAATACATATCACCTCTTTACCATGCACGATTACTTTTTGTCTACTTTCTAGTTCCAAGCATATCCTGTCACTGTCTTGGAATTCTGATGGTGTGTTGAAAAAACACATGTGCGGAGACCAAGTCTTCATCATGTCTTTTTCTCTTGTTAGTGAGATTAGTGTAGTTTGCACAAGCAATGATGTCCAAAATTGAATGGTGGCTCCTTGTTGGGCCCATTCTTAGTCACGATAATACAAGAATGAAACAAAAAATGTGAGAAGGTCAAATTCTTGCTTTCTATTTAGCAAACATGCCTCTTTCAAGCATGTCATAAGAAATGTCTCAAGACATGCCTTGGACTATTTGTCATAAGGCATGCCTTGAGGGTGAGAATATGTTTTTAGCTAGAAAATGAATGAAATCACCTCCTTAATAATCAATATCTCTTTTCAAGATATAGACCAAACTTGATTCCTTTTTACATCACAACTTACCTAACATTTCTTGAGATCTATCAGTTAGCTTATTTTCCATTAAGAAGACAGATTTTATGGTGAAACGCAAGTGGAAAACACCACCATGCGTCACAAAAACTGCAACACCACCATATTTCACATGACCAATCCTCCACAAAGATGGGATGGAAATGATGATATTTGGGGAGATGTAGTGGAACCCGCTTATCATTCGTAAAATCTCAATGGAATCACAACTCAAGTGGTGGGTGACAAAATTCATCTTCCTTACTTTCCCTATCGTGGTGCATCTTCTTGATAGCAAAAGTTGTATGATATCTTCAATTCTTAAAACATTCACCATTCATGGTGGAGACAGACTTTTGGAAGTTCATGTATTAACGTTGTTCTTCAACAACCAGGATTTTAGTCAAATTTGGTTAAGTCAAAATAGGCTTCTTTGCAACCAATTCGTGCATTAACACTTCCATGTTCAAATTCTTTGTTCTCATCTACAGAAAGGTACAACAAAAAATGCCCTCTTCATCACACTTCCATATGTTTTAAAAAATAATGTTCATTCAGAAAGCAACCTTCAAAAGAACCCCTTTATGAAAGGGAAAAATGGAGAATGAGGTCAACATATCAAGTATATCTCCTACCTCATTAAATTCTTCCTTTGTGACCACTTTAAAAACTCATTCCCATCAATGTGGAATTTGTTTTCTTGAGTAATACGCTCACATTTTATGTCAAGCAGTTGCAACCTAGTGTTTTCATCTACACCAACTACAAGCTCTCTCAAGCCCAGTAATGGATTACTTCTACACATGTGATAGTCGTAGCTCAGAATGTTTCCTTTATGAATGTGATTTATATGATAGGTACCTTTAAAATTTGCTAAAAGTAGTACTTTCTACCGCTTGATACAGTTACCGATGTAAAGGGCTTTACATTTGCAATTATGAAGTCCTTTTCTTTGTAACATATAGAAGACTATCGTGAGATATGTTTTAAACTTGAACGAGTCTACTAGATGTTGTTTTGTGCTATGGAAAAGAAGGAGCAAATCACAAAGTTTCTCCAACCCATTCCTTTGTTATGACCCATCCATGTCCCCATGTTTCATTCTAAATTTATATACACGTTTTCTGCACTCTTCAATTGTTAGCTCCTTGAAATTCCTCATCCTCACCTCCTACATCATATCCTCTGCTCACTCAAAGATATGGCTGTAATCCTCGTGTTTCTCCATTCCATGTTTTCTTAAGTTCCCCATCCCCTTCGCCTTCTTCTACGCCATGTTTTAGAAGTCTGTCCTTCCTCACGTCTTTCCAGCTTGAAACCTACAAACACCTTTGCCTTCATTCTTTCTTATGTCAATATGCATCTCTCTCATTGCCCCCTTCACCATCTGTTCTTACTTTTCCACTCTGCCCATTTCCTAGCCTCCTTGTGAGTGACATTCACTCCCCAATTTCTCACCCACTGTTGCCTCATTCTCCTTTGTTTTAACCTTCGCCTATCTTTTCCTCATGCCTTCCATTTGCGCTTGTAGATTTGTCATTTCTCTTTGTGCTTACATAATGTTAACCCCTTGCTTACGTAATCATCTATAATGTACATTTTCCGTCTCTCCTATTCACCCTTATGCATATTGTTCATCAACAACACCCTGGTGTTCTTCCCTTTTTGCCTCCATTTTTTCTTAACCCTTCTTATCCCTCACTATCCATCCTTGTTTTACCTTTCTTAGCCATCTCCCCTTGTTTCCCTTTGTAAAAAAGCCCAAAGTACCCCGTATCCTTCTACATTACTCATGTTCTGTGTTCTTACCTAAACCACTTCCTTCACATCCAACTCCACCTACATTAACGTTTTCCACAAACCTTACATTATATTTGACATCCCAATCTCCAAGACCCTCGAAACCTACAATTGTGACCTCCTTATCACCTTTTTTCACACGTGTGTTTGCTACATCTACACCTCACCCAACCCTTAATGCTTTGTAAAACCCTCGTTCCTCACGTCCTTCCATCCACAAGTCTTCCCATCCACCATCTTCTATACACACGGTTATGCCTAGACTGATCTCCCTCGTCATAAAAACTTATGTATTAGCAACAACACATTTGCACACGGCCACATGTAAGTCGATGTTAACATCCACACTTCTGTCTGCTCGACCTATTTGTATTGTGGGATCTCCTTAATTGTGATTCATCATGACGACGATAGGCTCATCCAAACATTGCATATAAATGGATCTCCTCCATTGTCGCCACATCCACCCCACCTCTTTCCTTGTCTTAACCTCATGTGTTTCTAAGATCACCACCATCTCAAATTGATAATGACTTCCCTAATGCCTTTTGCAAGATTGTGCCCCCTTTTCTTGCACCCTTTTTAAGTACACCTTTAATCTATTTCACATATATGACTACTAATTCTATCACTCTGAGTTCTTCCATGGCGTTATTGCATTCAATAATCAAAGGTTTGTGTTTTGCCCTTGCCCTTGCTGCATTTCTCTTTTTATGAAGTCATCTTCGTGTCCCTCCCCTCTATTTCCTTCCATTCGGCATACCATCTTGACCGTTGTTAAAGACTACCTTACAAACCTAAGACAATGTCTTAGAATGCTGCTTGATTTCCTCACCTAGATGCACAAGTTCACCATGGTATTGTACAATTGCACTACCTCCCAAAGATTTGAGTAGTGATGATTAGCAATAACGAGATTCCTCATAACTTTACTAGGGCTAGCAACCTCTTCAGCTACAAAGCCGATCTCTATACAAAAGGTCACGCTCTGCGAGTGACTTTGGTGGAAGCTATGGAACTTTCAAAAGATTAACATGAAACAGAAATTGTAACTTCTATGTTTATGTAGGTGTTGAAGCACCAATACCAAATGACCATTGAAAACACATATCCTTATGTTGAGAAGCTTAACTTGGATTTGTCACGAGGTCCCATGAATTTCTCTAAGAAGATGTGCAATCTTCATCCCTATTGGCATGGATTCAATCAATCTCCATCTTATAAGGACTAGGAACTTAAGTCAATGTACTTTTGTGGGAGATTTAAGTAACCCTAGTTCAATCGTTTTTCTTTTTTGTAGGTTACGACCATCATGCCTGTATTTGTCTTTGTTCATGAAAATTACATGCCCATAGCTTTTGGATCTTCATTTGCAATGTTTGAGGTGGACATTCTCCTTGTTTTAACATATTCCAAGAAGGAACATGGAAACTTAGACATATTTTTGGTTATCATTATTCATGGTAAGAAAATGAAATGTAGTTTCCCTTAACCCTTTTTTCATATTGTTGATTTCTCTTGTTCAATATTGCGGCTTCATCCCCTATGTTGTGCATCATTCATAAAACTCTTTGTATGGCGTAAAACATTTTGTTTAGTGTGGTCAGTAAATTCTTTAGCTTTAATGAAAGTGTTCCCCTCTAAGTAAAAAGCAAATTTTCGTATTCATTATGAAATGAATTACAGTTTTCTCTGATAGCGCAAGATGGGATTTGACGCATGCATGACTTGAATGTGCTTACCCATAGGTAATGCTGCTAATGATTTGGCCTTTATTGCTTACTTGAAAAGCAGCACCTTTGCAACCTACTTGTTCCTCTGTAAATGAATGAAAAGTTTGGTATGGCTGTTAAAGAGAACCATAGTGTACGTCGAAATTTTAGCACACCAATCTTAGACCCATAATGTGCATAATATACTCCTTTCAATGGATGTATATGTCGAGTGATTCGTTTAAGAGTTCTAGCTTAATGACTCACTAGAAAAGGCCCATCATTAGGGTTCTTCTACATCTAGTGCTCATGAAGTCAGTTCTTCCACCATTCCCACTCTTAAATGACCACTTTCCTATTTACTACTTTTCTCAAGGCGGATCTTGTCATCCCTGTCATGGCCACCTTTGCTTTTACATAAGATTTGAGCTTTGTGTTCTCTCATGCTATTTCTTGAGGCTATATTCTCGTCTTAATCATGGTTGGATGAGTACCTCCATTTTCTTACCATCCTTGCCTCCATGTTTTCCTTTTCCTTGTATCCTCATATATTTCCAAGGGGGCATCAATAACAAAGTGACGGATCCTATTGTTAGGCTATTATACCGTTCCACAGCCTACATTCCAGAATTCGTCTTCTTAGTGTTCTAAGCTCAATTGTTTTAGCTGCTAGTGGTATTCAAGACATATGTGATCTGTCCTCCTTGATAGACATATCATTAACATGAGTGGTGCTACTACATATGTATTGTGGCTTGGCCGCAAGTGTTTTTAGTGGTTGTTCCTGCTAAAGCGACTTTGTACCTAGGTATTGGCTATGGGGAAAATGATTGGATTTCTCAATAAACGGTTAAGTCCACATTTTATGGGCTTTCCTATATCAGGTGTTATTGTGTTTTTAACGTCCAACTGTTGTAACAACTATTTTAACTTGTTAGTCATCTCTAACTTGCATAAAATTGTTTGCTTTGGTTGATTTCCTTTTTTTCCTCCTTTAACTGAAATCCCCCACCCCTATTCTACTCACATGTCTTAAGAGAGCCTTCCCCTTCATAGAACTAGAAGTTTGAATGAGCTTGAGAGAAGACAATGTTGAACATGTTCGATCAATTTTCAAGGAATGTGCCTCTTAACAAATCTTACCATCTCGATTCTTGGTCCATATGTGAAATAACAAAGGACAAGATTCCCCTCTTGATCTTGTGTGTCATGATGAAGTTGTTTAAACATTGAAAAAGTCAAAGTTCTCTCGCATGCGCGAAGCATGGCATAGATAACACTGTGGTTCAATGCAGTTAGAAGAACTTTCATGCTCTATATCATGAATAATGTGATGAGTGTCATCCATTGTGGGCAAATAATAAGGATCATAGGACAAAGGTTTCTAGAGAAAATCACTAGATGCAATGAAAAACACGGAAATCCCAATATATCTTGGAATGTGGTAGGAAGAAACTTATCTTAAACTTGTGGAATTGGTTAAGGATGTGAACATCTTTTGGAATGTGCTGCAAAGAATGATTATTAAGGGAACAAGGGAGTAAGGAAAGATGATCTTGCTAACTGGTCTCGTAGGTTACCGTTGATTTCTTTCAAGGTGTCTTGAATGATCTTCAAAATGTACGCATCGAATGTATGTGGGAAAAACTGGTTGGTTAATCTTAAATGATTAACAAAACGTGAAACTTGTGAAGGAAAACACCACAAGTACTATAATGTAGATTAGAAATGTTCTACTGAATCATTACCTTTTATATTTGTAATCATGATTCGTTTCAAATTTGAAGCTACAAGTGATAATAACTGAATATTGAATTTGAATTCAAATTTTTTTGGTCCAATGTTTTATATCATAAGTACGATTACATGGATGTAAGGCATTTTATTTCAATTACACTGTAGTGAAATTTTTTCCAAATACATCACAGGGTTCATGTTGATACATTAAGATGTTTGAATGAATGATAGTAATCTGCATTGGATTGACTATGAAAAAATGTTCCTCAATTATTTGATTGCCATGCATTTCCATGTAATAGAATATCTGGTATCATGAACAATGAATGCAGATTTCTCCCAAAGTAAATCGTCTTAACTGTTTCCTTGTTTAATGGATGATCCCAAAAATGTGATGTATAAAGTCTTTATCACAAAAAATGGACATCCCTAGTGAGGCCTCGAAAAAAACTCATAGAGGGGAAAGTTTATAATGAAATGTTCTTCATTGGCACAAAAATCTTGCAAATTTAAACTAGGAAAAAGCATGGTTTTAATTGATACTTTTTTTTGTATTAGGGTAGAGAAAAGTTTGGTGTTGAGTGAGGAAACAATGTGAAATTTTGATATGAAATAGGCTATAGTTTTATTTGCATGCATTTTTTTACAATGAAATCATTGTGGTATGCATGTTTTTGTTGGTTTTAGTTGTTATAAGACAAAGGCCCTGAATTATAAGCTCTTAGCAAAGTAAGGTTTCTATTGCTTAGTTGGTTCCTAAAACAACTTACTAATGCTGAAAGAGGATGAGGTGGTGTAGAATTTTAATGGTCAAGGACAAATCTAGGAGAGAACAAGAGGGCAGTTAAAAATGTGAAACAATAAGAGGCTACAGAGATGCAAGGATGACAATGAGGGATGGGGATATCTTCTCTTCCTTTCCCTAAGTTTTTTCCTTCCTTGGTGAGGGATAAGGAAACATCCTCTTTCCCTCTTGCTTCCTTTCTCCATTTCACTCCGACCCTTGTCTCCGTCCTTGCCCTCTTCCCCTTGTTGTTTCCCTTGACTTATTGTCCTGAAGGTCATTATCTTCTTGTCCTCTTCCTCATACTATCTTCCTTAAGGAGAAAAATGAGGAAGTAGGCAATGATAAGGAAAACAATAAGGACAAGGAGAAGAATAAGGATACGAGTCTGCATGGGGACTAGGATGAAGGAGGCAATAAAGATGACATGTTTGAGGATAGGACAGTGAGAAGAGGGTAGAATATGTTGATTGTGAAATGAATTCTCCTCACCCTTCTCCACCTCCCATCAACTCCTTTCTCCACTCCTTGTGAAAACTTCGCGCGATGCAAATTCTTTTTATATTGGTGGTGTTGTACTTTTGAAGTGTGTAACCTTTTTGAAGTGTGTCACCTTTTTCAATTCGAGCTCAAAATGTACTGTCTATCTTAAGATCTTGGAAAAAGCATGCATCACTTTGTTTAAAGCAAGAGAAACGTTTGAAATCGATGGATGGCCAATCATTGAAGTCTTAGTGAGGATGACCCTAGCTAGAAACTCCCAAGTGAGCTCATCAAGTTTGTTTTCGATGCACGCCGAAGCGTTATGGCACCTTCCTTGACAAGGCTTACTCAAGAAACGCTCAAGGCCTTTTCAACACAAAAGTTCCCCCTCCCCCTCGAATACTGCTAAGCAAATCCCAGCTAGTTGAGCGCTGCCTGTCAGCCCATAGAAACCCTAACTTTGTGAGGCCTCAGCACCCCTCTTGTGCAAACTTCTGACACGTTCCAAGCTTAGCGTAGGGGTGCATGTTCCCACACAAGCCCAAAATGCGCATGGGGTCCCTCCCATCTCACATGGACTAGTCTACCCTGTCAGAAACTGGCGACGATCTCTATAAGGGAAAAACATCCTTTGTGTGCAATAGATGCAGACATGGATATGAGAGATGTTGAGGAGGAAGAGGAAGCCCTCGTGGAGCACATTATCATGTTTTCCCTCTTCATATCCATCTACGCCACTTTTTCATACCTCAAGAGATCTTATGTGAATTGCCCCCTCAATGGCCACGACTTCACCTCCGAGCTTCTAAGTGGGGAGGCAAATAAAGCGCGTGTGTACGAGGTCTTGGCATCGACCCTTGGCGGTTTCATGCCCTTATGGGCATACTACGCATGGTGGATCTCACACTGATGCGCCATGTTTACGTGGCAGAACCTGATGCCATGTTTTTGGCGCACATCATTGGGGGTAAGGGACAGAGTTGAGAGGTCTAAATGTTCCAGCACTCAAAAAAGACTATCAATTGAATTTTTGGACGTGTCATGGCAAAAATGTTGACTCTTGGACCAGCCTTCATCACACAGCATGACCCCAAGACCATCCCCTCCAAGGTTGCCCGTAGTGTGAGGTACATGCCATGGTTTAAGAACTGCATCGGTGCAGTCCACGGCACCCACATCCGTGCATGGGTTCCCCTACGGGACCAAGCACCTTACGGGAACCAAAAGTGGCAAAAGAGCCAAACTTCTTCATCGCCATCAACTTCGAGGAAACTATTGAATGGGTGAAGGCTGGTTGGCAGGGGAATGCACACAACGCTCGAGTGTACATGAGTGCCAGATAGGGGGGCTTTGTGCCACCACGCTGTTGTTACTACTTGGCCAATGCCGCATATCCTTTGTCCATTGAGGTGCTAACACCATATCGTGGTGTTCGACACCACCTTCAAGAGGAGGCATTGGGGGGGGAATAGGAAGAGCTGCAGACAGCATAGGAACTTTTCAATTTGTGCCACTCAAGTCTATGAAAGACCATAGAGCGCGTGATTGGGCAGCTCAAGTTCAAGTTCAACATCCTTAATGACAGGCAGGGCTATGCCATAGCAGACAAAACGGACATCATCATTGTCTGTTGGATCCTTCACAACATATTCCTGAAACTTGGCAATGAGCACCGTTGGTACAACGAGGACAACGAGCTTAACATAGCATAGGCAAGAGCTTGGCAACCGGGTGTAGATGATGCATTCTATGATGATGATGCTCCTGCAAAATCACGTGTAGTGTGTGATGGAATACCTAGGGAGATGTGGTTAGCCTACAACATGGAGAGGTTGTTACTCAGAGTCGCCTAGAATACAATGCTTTTGTATGGCACTCAAGCCAATGTCAACTGCAATGTCCTTAATTTCTATTGTGTTTATTGCAAAAAATGTTTTACTATGAAGTCATTTCTTGTAACGAAAACATGACAACGTAATGTAGGTCTTGGATTTGCAATGAAACATGGACAGCATTGTGTCATTCTTATGTTGCAACGTAACATGTGAAGGTTATTGACCTATTGGATTTCCACTTGAACATGGGCAACATTGTGTCCATTTCCATTGGCTCATTGAGTTGGCAAGGCAGATTTGCACACACAAGTTTGAATGCGCACTAACGGAATTCTGCAAGCATGCAATGTTCGGAATCATTCAGCAAAGAGGTTCTATGGCAGCATGCATGCTGTGACTACAACAGTTGCAATAAACCGCCTTTTAGCACCATAGCCATGACCATAAGCTATACACACTTGGCTACTTTGTGCTGCGTTCCTACACGTTGCGGATGCGGACAGGTCCCTCACAAGCACAAGCAAGTAGCACCCAAAAAAACCTAAGGAGAAGGCAAAGACATTGCTCTCTTCTTGCATGAAGACCACTATCCCCATTGCACTCAATTATTGCGACTCTGCATAGTATAGTGAAGCACAAACACAAAATCCAATGAAGATTGTGCTTCAAGATGAAAAACTTCAAACTACAAAGGGAACATGGTCACTTAAACGTCAACCAATGGAATATCTATGAAAGCAAGACAAAGGACAAGGAATGGGCTGCATGAGGAAGAAGGGCAGGAGGCAGGTGAACATACCTCTGTTCACCTAGTGCTCTTGGGTGACCCTATCAGCCTTGCAAAACAGCTTTGCCATCCTTGGTGTGCGACTGAGTTGCTTTAGAACGACGGCCTTCTTTGAAGGTGGAATGTCAAGTACGTTGGCCACTATGTTGGAGCAATCTCTAGCCATTTCACCAGCTCCCCACCATGCATACTCTCCACACTATGCGCCAGTGCAACAACAGCCTAAGCAAGGCTTTTTCTAGCGCTTAACCTTGCACAACCGCAGCCCACACCAAAGGAAAATACCTCCTCTAGTGCCCTCTGAATCCTTGTTGCTGCGCCTCCCTGTCCAGCCTCCTCTCCCATGCATCCGCCTCTGCCTCCCAGTTCTTGATCTGCCTCTCCAACTTCCGCACCAGCACCAACATCTCCATCATCTCCACCCATTCCTCCACCCAACCCACCACTAGCAGCTGCACCTCCTCTAACGCCTACACCGCCAGCTCGTGCCTTTCCCTCACCTGCTCCCCCTTCGCCTCCTCCCTCAACACCTCCGCCAACACTGTCTGCCGCACCATGTATGCCTCCTGAAGCATCATCGCCTACATGGTTAGGTCCATCATCACCAACTGCACCTCTGGGAGGTGCATGGCGACGTCCGCCCATTGCTCCCTGATTCGGATGCGTTGCAACTAAAACGCCTCCTGCTCCGCCATGTAGTAATGCATCCACTCCTTGACCCTCTCCCCTATCCCCCCCACCGTTTGCAAACTGCCGCCACACAATGGCTCGCACGCGTGCTGCGTGAACGACCACCTCCTGGTTGTGAACTGCCCAAACAAGGGCGTTTGGTACACCGACAAGGTTTGCCGCAATACGCGCCACAATGGAGTTGCCATCCTCCTCGTCTACAAGAGGCTCGATCTTAAGCAGACTCATCTCGTTCGCCTGCAGTCCCTTGTTCAAGACCTCAATGCGGAGAGTGTTCCCTTCCCCTAGGAACAAAAGGTCGTCATCATCATCCTCCCTTGGATTGAAATCTTCCCCTCCCTCTAAAACTGCAATCTCCCCCCCCCCCGGCCGTCCACCACGGGCGCCGCTTCAAGCAAATGCACTTCATTAGGTTCATCTACCACAGGGGGGGGGGGAATGAGCCTCCACTGTGCGCGGCCTAGGCTACCACCGTGGTGCATGGTTTGCTGCGCACAAGAAATCTGCTGCACCACGTCTAGTGGCGACCTCATGTGGCCACGCATCATTGCACGCCTCTAACCACTAAAACTTGTGGTCAGAGAATGCAGGCTGTCCAAACTTATCAACTGTGCGGAACTCGTCCCAGCATGCTTGGTCGAGCATCGGATTCCCATCATTCCTTCTGACCCCACTAAGGTTTGCACATTCTATCAACGCACGTAAACTGGCTTTCAAGTTGCGCACCCTCAACGAGACTTGCTACCAGGTGTACACGTGTTCAGGCGGGTCCTTGCCGTTGGCCTCCCGTTCCCGCTTGAGCCGGCGGTTGAAGTCTTTGGTGAGGTCGTCGTAGATTGTGTTGGTCCACGTTGGCAGTTTGCGTTTGGTATCTAGTAACTTTCGCACACACATCAACAGCACGTCCGTGTCGAAAGGGTCGAACCATGGACAGTGCTTCTCCACGTCCTCTTGCTCGCTGCCCACCACCTCTTGCGAATGCTCCTATGACGGCTACGCAACACCCCCTTGGCTGCTTCCTGTTGCTGCTAGAGCACTTGCTTGCCCGGCATTAGGAGCAGCAAGCATGATCGAGCGGGCCTGATATGTTTGTTGCTGCTTTGCCTTAGCCTTTGCGACTTGGGGGGGGAGCGACACCCTGTGCTTGGCGAATTGCTTGATGCAATGGGCCAGTTTCCTACGGCGGGCTGTGGAGCTTGCGGAGGACGGGCCCCAACGACGGATAGGTTGGATTGGGCCCTAGGAGGGGATAGCGCGGTCACGACGAGCGATGGGGACGCAACACGCGATAGTCGCTCTGGGGATAAGGCGGTAGCTGTAGATCGTGGGCCGTTGAACGGACGACGGACCACGTGTTCCCTGGGAGCCATGGCGGGGGGGGGGGGGTTGGGAGGACAGTTAACAGCGACATTCGAGAGGGACAACCCTAACTCACATAACCTGCATGCATCGAAGTTCTCGTGAAACCATAGCCCGTGAACTGGAGAAGCCGTCGGAATGTAGATGCATGCCTCGAGTGAGCAGCAGAAACTTTGAAATTTCGAGCTAAAAAAAGTCAAAACATGTAAAAATCCAGTGCAAGCATTGCAAACACTGCCAAATACTGGCGAATGCAGAGACTGAAGGTCGTTGCCAGCCGTGACTGCTTACTCTCGTCACACGACAAAGATTTCTTAGTGGAGGAGCTTACTCGGGAGTTTCGAGGCGAGCCTGAATACGCATCTAGACTGTGTGTGCCCCTCGAGATAGTAGTTTTTTGGTGGTAGCCTCTATAGCAAGTTACCTTTCACGTGCCGCTCTTTAAACCCTGATGGGATTGTTTTTTCCTGTCTTTACGGTTGTGTCTCAAAAACAAAACCAGGTACGATTTGTTTTTTTAGGTTGCAGTTTGGATACGTTCTCAAAGCTTGAATAGAAATGACTGCGAAGTCACAGAACGCATAAAGCAATTTTTTGCCACACGCGACAACGCCGCCACCACTTTCACACGAGCAAGAAGCAAAACAAGAAATCTACCGTGCAGGCCTGCCCTTCTGCTTGTGGGACATAAATCACTGTTCCGACGCCATCGCAGAAAAAGGACACTGGCACGGGGCTGAACACGGGATCATAATGGATCCCACAATTCCTTGTCTGTCCGGGCCATGTACTATGCTGAATGTTCAAAGCTAAGGTTCCATTAGGATTTCGTCTTACGATCCGACCACACGGCTGTACATCCATTCTACGTCCATCCTGCGTTGGCCTCAGTGTACGGCCGCTGTCCATACAGCCACTGAAGCCAACGCGCGGAATGGTTGGCCTCTATAGCTCGTGTAGTCAACGGTCTTCGCAACCGCCTGGTGTGTCCATGTTACTGGCTCTCTCAATGAAGACCCAGCCCAGTATTAGACTGCACTCGACCATTCCACGTCGGCTCGAATGGTCACACAGCTGTGCGATCCGGTAGTGTGGAAAAGCTCAAACAACCCCTTAATTATGGTGAAAGATCTACTGCGAAATCGTGGTATGCGTCGATGAAGTCCTTGCGTATCACCGTTGATTGACGAACTGTGGTTCGTAACTTCACTCCTAGATCTAATCCCTCCATCCAATCCTCTTCTTAATGACCGAGAAAACCGATAGAACCGCCGAGCCGCAAGAGAAGGTGGCACGAGCACCAAAACCTGCAAGTTCGGACAATCACCGTCGATTCGGTTTGGCAGCTCCCCTGAACGGTTTTCCCCCACGTTCTTCTCGTTCGATTTGCAAACCCTCTTCGTACTTGTGTCAAAGGCTGTGCTCCTCTACTGGAGAATAGCACTTCACTAGCACGGCATCATGATAGTGGCATGATGTCGCCACAAAGCCATTCGGCATGGTACGATCTCTGCAATCTCATGTGTTGCGGGCGTTGTCAAGCAGAGCTATCGAGGGAAGACCTGCTATCGGCGGCTAATCGTGCCAGCGCGCGCAAAGCATTGGCCTGAAGCGTTAGCCGTGAGCACTTTGGCAATCGTCTTCAATTCCAACAACCGACATGCACTCGCTCACGCCGACGAAAACTCTCCGAGCCTAGTTGTTGCCGTTGATTTGGCAGGTCCTTCCTGCCTACTGACAACCCACCAGCATCCTTGAGCTCTAGCATCCTGAAGGTGTCCTCAGCACTTGCTTCCGCATCTTGAGGGCCTCTCGATAAAGCTACGCCTGTATTTGATGGTCTGGCTGTCTCTTCGAAGCTACATCTCTAAACCGAACTGAACATCTTGTGGCTTCAGACGTCTTGTGGCAAGCAGGAAACTGTCCGCTCCATCCTCCAAGACTCCGACATTTCTCAACGCTGACATCATCTTGCCCGCAAGCCTCTGCTGCCTGTTCCACCACTACCACCACCACCACCACCACCACCACCACCACCACC
>SZWC01005935.1:85449-106807 GCA_023375785.1 Penium margaritaceum
CACACACACACACACATATGCTATCGATCTAGGGTCTCCCTGGACACTGGCACAGCCCACCAAGTGTTTGGGTCTCGACCATGAGAGGAGTGATGCACACGTACACAAACCAGTGTAATGCACATCATACACATGTCAAACGACAAGATGGTCTCCTCGTGACACTGGCAGTACCAGGGCCCGGGTCTAGACCGCTACGAGCAATCCAACACAATAGTATCATCATCCAAACACAGGATCATGGGAGGATCTCCTCGTAACACAAGTGCAATGCACTAAGTGTTCGGGTCTCGACCACTAAGAGCGACCCAGCTCGCATGCACATGCCACACATAGTGTAGCCACAAACCAAGACACACGATCACATGGTCTCCTCGTGACACTAGTACAACGCACCAAGTGTCCGGGTATGGACCAACAGTGTGCTACCATCCACATGCAGCTATGCAGACACGTAGCATGAGCCACATGCGGGATGCTGTAGATGCTCACAACAGAGCATGGACCTCGCCATGCATCTCCCATGACGTCGCGTCACGTCGAGGTCCACAAAACACTCCCCTTGGACAGGTGAACCTGGCAGCGATGTCCTCGATGGAGATGCTGATGGCGTAACTGAACAGATCCTGGGCGATGAGTCATGTGGTGTGTCCATCATGCTGAGATAGCTCCCCCTGTCACATGCGAGTAGGCACCCGAGCTCAAAGACAAAGTGGTGTCTCCAGCTACGACTCCTCACGTGAATCTGTATCACCTGAAGTGTACCAGCCCTCGTGAGACTCCCAAGGGTCCCAACTCATAGTCTCTCCTCCCTGTGCTCTACCACGATGTATCTGTGTACGACGAAGGAAAGGGAATGGGCGAGCAGCATGCAAGCATGAATGAAGTGGCGGAGCTGGCCTCCGAGGCGGGATAGAGCACCCTGAGGCACAGGGGTATACGGCTGGAAGAGGAGAGCTAGAGCAACGAACCAGATCACCACTCGTGGATGAAGATGACGATGGGGCAGGTGAGTTAGGTGGATGAAGGTACGTGATGGCAGTAGTGGAAGGAGGAGCGATGATGGGGTTGACAGGAGCGAGGATAGCGGAAGCCGAAGGCACGCTCACCTTTCGTATGATAGTGTCTCCAACGGACGTCATACTCGGAGCTGGTACAAGATCCTCCCCGAGTATGGGTGTGCTAGATGCTGCACGTGGAAGGTTCTTGCCGATATCAGTGATGCTCCCCTCCTCTAAGAATCGCTCACGTGTTGCCATCATCTGTTGCTGTAGCATGATTACACGCTCCTGCAGATCAGTATAATCTGCCTCGGAGATGTCAAGGTGGCCCATGTCCACCTGGTGTAGGATAAACTCTGCATCACTGGATGCTGCACATATAGACTGCACAACTTGTGAGTATAGCCCCATCTACATCTCTGATGCTGAACAGAGCTATACTCAAGTTGTGAGTATAGCGCCATCTACAGCGCCACGATGGAACTGATGCTGTTGCATCCTCCTGGGGGTCAACCAAGCTCACAATATGCTGAGACGCTGGAACATCGGATGCAGCTGCAAGTGTCGCATCCACATCACAGCTCGTGTTTGTCATGCTAGTAGTGAGAGGTCGCATGCCGATAGAGAAGGAGAAGGAGGAGTTTTCAGAGTCTGTGGAGCATGTGGAAATATCGTCCGTGCAGGTACTGCCACTCTCAGCATCGATGTGATCAGTAGGGTCACCAACAGGTGTAAACGAGGGGGCAGAACTCAGCTCTTGCTCATGAGGTGACTTCATCTGTGTGTACGGATCTGCTCTAGTGTCCTTGACTGCCGCCGTAGTGGAGACAGGTGTGCAGGACTCTGGCTCGATAATGCCCGTCAAGGCGAGGAACAAGCGTAGCTGGCGCTGACGCATTGTCTTGCCGGGAAGGCTGGTCGCTACCACCTGCTCGATGATAGAGTGAGGACCACCATCTGACTCCGTCATGTATGTCGCTGCTCCGTCGTGTGTACGGGAACCCGGAGACTCAGGGAACATGGGTGACTCCTCACGCTGAAGCTGGTCCTCAGGTAGCGCAGATGACACGGTGAAGCCTGCTGAGTCTGCTGCAGCACGTGTCCCAATGACACCTCTCAGAACTGCTGCTCTAAAGAATGCCTCAACGTCCAAAAGACTAACGGACTCTGCTCATGCACTGCGATTGCTATCGTACTGGCTTGAATCTCGTGCGCCAACGCCCACGGAAATCCGTATGGGGCATCCTGATCCACGCGGGAGTCGTGTGCCACCACCAGGCCGCTACCGGTCAGAGTCGCGAGTGGCACCGCCAAGGCACGTAGGACCTGTACTCCTCCTCATGCAACCTGCTGCTGCAGAATGTCCGGCTGCTGCCTCAGCGTAGATGTCGACCTCAATGACATGCATGTCCCAAGTACCCCAACATCCGTCGGACAGGTGTGAGTCTGCTGCACACTCTCCCCCAAAATTATGGTAGATGCATCTCGATCCGTACGAGACTCTTGTGCCACCCCTGGGCCTCCACCGGTCGGAGCCGCGAGTGGCACCGCCCAAGGACGCCGTGCCTGCGCTCCTCCTGATGTCACATGCTGTTGTGGAAAATCTGGATCCAACCCGGACGATGAAAGGCAACTCTCCACCATGAACGCCATGTCGGGTTCAGACTCCACGCCATGTGTTGTCACCGTATCATCTGAGTCTGCCTGAGCTGACGCTCGGGCACCACGATCCGGCGCGAGTACGGATCCTGTTGCTACGGTCACATCAGGCAATGGGCAGTGACCACACTCCCCCTCGACAGGTACAGCAACGTGTTAGCCGATGAGCTAACCACCTCCGGCAGAGAAGCCGCGAAACCGAAAAAGCTCACAAAGGTTTTTACACCTTCTTCCTTTGCAGGTATGTGTCGTGCACCCGAAACTTAACCAGGCATACACTTCACCTTCAAGAGTACTTACGCCTTAGCATTGCATCTCAAGAAGAGCTCAAGTCATCAATACGCAAGAGAGGATCAAGCAAGGGTTAGTTAATCAGCATGCAAGACAAGTCCTTTTATAGCTGTCTGTCTAATCCTAGAACTCAAAAGCACATTCCTGAGAAGTGGCTTGACCCGGCCACATCACCAAGAGACTTGCGCTGTGGGCTTGACACATAAGCATCCTTGTTCCAAGGTGACTGATCAACCGTGTTGCTTCCCAGATGCAACGGACTTTCTTTCTTGGAAGCTTCCAAAACAACCAAGATGTGCATGGAGCCAGGATCGAACTCATGACCTCTCACTTGGCCAAATCAACAAAATGGCCAAGTTAACCACTCACCTACATGGTGTACTCACAGGTCATATCTCACATGAGAAAGAGCATAGTTGAGGCACCCTACAAGAAATCCAGGGGTCATACCTCCACAAGGAACAGAGCATTCCTGATCCGTCGTACAAGACTGAACAAGGGACAAACATATTCAACAAATCTCTCCCTTGCACCTTGCGTCAGTTACCATCATCATTCTTCATCACTTGCGTTGACCATGCCGATACCTTGCCTGCCCGCCTGGTGGAGATCCTTGTCCAATGGCTTTGTAAGCATGTCAGCTCGGTTCAGCTTGGTGCTGACATACTCCAGCTCCACTGTCTGCTTGTAGACCAAGTCCCGAGCATAGTGGTAGCGGATCTCGATGTACTTTGTGCGCCTGGACAGAACTGGGTTCTTGGACATGTGAATCGCGCTCATGTTGTCAATCTTGATGATTGTTGCCGTTGCCTGTGGTGGCCTCATCTCAGAGAGCAAGCTTCGAAGCCACTGCTCCTCTTTACACACCTCAGCTAATGCAATGTACTCAGCTTCAGCTGTTGACAGAGAGAAACACTCCTGCTTGCGACTCGCCCAACTGACAGCACCTCCATTTAGCATACACACAAAGCCGGAGGTGGATTTTCTGTTGTCGATATTACCTCCCCAGTCAGCGTCGGTGTAGCACATGAGACCGAGTGACGCGGATCCAGCGATGGCTCCAAACTGGAGTCCCACGTGTCGCGCCCCCTTAAGGTAGCGCGTGATGCGCTTCACAGCCTGCCAGTGCAGTGGACCAGGATTGGCCACAAACCGGCTCACCTGCCCAACAGCATGAGCTACATCTGGCCGGGTGGCGACCATGGCATACATCAGACTTCCCACTGCAGACTGATATGGGATGCCCAACATGTCATTTTTCTCCGCTTCGTTGGATGGGGACATGGAGGTGGAGAGCTTGCACTCTGAGCTCATGGGTGTGCTGGCAGGCTTGCAATCTGCCATATCGTATCGTTTGAGGATGGAGTCGATGTACTTTGTCTGGTTCAGGCTGATGGTACCTGCGGCTCTGTCACGCTTGATGGCAATTCCAAGGTAGAAGTTAAGAGGACCCATGTCCTTCATCTTGAACCTGCTACTCAGCTGCCCCTTGAGATCGTCTAGCAGCTGCGTTGAAGAAGAGCACAGAATCAGGTCATCGACGTACAAGGTGACCAACATAGTCCCTTTGTTGCTCTCATGCACGTACATGCTAGGGTCATTGTTGCAGTGCATGAAGGACTCCTTGGCCATGAATGTATCCATCTCTTGGTACCAAAGTCTTGGCGCTTATTTTAGCCCATAGAGCGCCTTCACCAACCTACACACCTTGCCCTCGGGCGCATCAACCCCCTCTGGAACCTCCATCAGCACCTCCTTGTCAAGTTTGCCGTAAACGAAGGCTGTCTTGACATCCATCTGGTGGACCTCCATGTTCTTGGTAGGAGCAATGGCGAGCATTGACCGGATGGAGGCAAACGTCACAACGGGAGCAAAGGTCTTATCGTACTCTGCGCAGGCCGTTGAGAGAACCCCTTTGCTACCACCCGTGCCTTGTACTTGTTTATCTTACCATCCTATTTCCTTTTTACTTTCAGCACCCACTTGGACCCCACAACATGAACGCCGGCAGGTCTGTCCACCAGTACCCATGTCCCATTCTCCTCGATGGAGCTGAGTTCACTGCGAATTGCTTCATCCCACTCAGCTTTGTCAGGCCGTGCGAGTGCCTCTTCGACAGATGTTGGCTCCTCTTGAACCAGGAACGAATAGTTGAAGCCTGTCCATTCACCCCTATCTGCATCGTAATGCTATCGAGGAACTTTCAGACATGAACTGCTCCTTAGACCTGTTGGCTGTTGCTGTTGATGTAGAGGCTGGAGGTTTGTTTTGTCGTCGATGGGGGGAGAGGTATCCTCCTCATGGTCTGGAGGATCAGATACGTCGGAATCGGAGGCTGATTCCTCCGAGTCATCTTCATCAGCTTCTCTCCCTATTGTAGTACCCAACCCATGCCATTGTGCTTGTGCTTCGTCTCCCTCCTCAAGAAGAATGAGCCACTCTCCCTGTTTTGGAGTGTTCTCAAGTTGAAGAAGCTCTCCCTTACTCACTGAACGTTCGTGGAAATCCACGTCTTTACTGCGGATGACCTTCTTAGCTCCTAGGTCCCACATTCTATAAGCTCTTTGGGCGGTGTCATAGCCAATGAAGATACACTTTTGTGCTCTTGCACCGAGCTTTCCAGGACCCTCACCCGCCTGGAGCTTGGCAAAGCCGGTGCAACCGAACACCTTGAGATGGGAGGCGTCCGGCTTCCTGCCCGACCATGCTTCTTGAGGTGTCTTCAGCTGCTGTGCCTGTTTCTTCTTGCCTCTCCTTCGCAGAGCTGCTGCAGGTGTGAGGTTCACAAGATACGTAACTGTGCGTGCTGCCTCAGCCCATAACCTAGGAGGCAGCTTGGCGTCAAAGAGCATGCACCTTGTCATGCCAAGGAGGGTCTGATTCATCCTCTCTGTTACGTCGTTGCTTTGAGGTGAGTAGGGAGTAGTTTTCTGGTGTTCAATGCCCTGTGTCTTGAGCCACTCCCTGCAGGCTTTGCACTCCCCCCCATTGTCCGTCCTGAATGCCTTCACCTTCCTTCCACTCTGTAGCTCAACCATAGCGACAAAGGCTTGCAGATTCTCCTTCACCTCACTTTTCTTTTTGAGAAAGTATGTCCAGAAATTGCTGCTGTTGTCGTCGATGCAGGTGAGGAAATATCTGCTGCCTCCATTGGACGGTATGCGAAAGGGACCACACACGGCAGAGTGGATGAGGTCAAGGGGTGCGAGAGCACGCGTACCATTACGCTTGAAAGGTTTCTTCTTGGCCTTGCCTTGAAGGCATGGCTCACACAAGATCCCAGCTCCCTCCACCTCATCACCTAGCTCCATCCCACGCACTAGCTCCTGCTTATCCATGAGTACCAATGTGCGATGAGCCACGTGCCCAAAGCGCTTGTGCCACAGGTTCTTCGACCATGTGCACTGGCTAGAATGAACAGCCTCGGTGGCTGCATTTGCTTCTGGTTTTGTTGCCAAATCTTCCGCTGCCAGTGCTTTCGCTGCTCCAACATGTCCTTCGTCATCAGAGTCTGCATCGCTGCTCTCCTCATCATCACTCCCGGCCGAAGATTCAACCGTTGATGTTGTCATCTTGGTCTGCAAGACGTAGAGTCCATCAACGCGAGGGACCTGTGCAACAACCTTCTTGGCAGGGTAGGAAATGTTGATGTCCTTGGTAGGGACTATCACTGCTTCCTTCTCAGTAAAAACAACTGTCATGCCATGGTCAGTTATCTTAGAGACAGAGAGCAGGTTGGCTATGAAGGAGGGCAAGTAGACTACCCCCTCTAGCTTGAGGTCGGATTCCGCTCTATTGACACCCACTGTAACCAACTTGTCACCAATCCCCTCAGCTGCCTCAACCTTGCCGTTGGCGACTCTGAAGTTTTTGTTGCATGGAGCAAGAGAGATGAAGTCTCTCTTCTCATAAGTGGTGTGCTCGTTTGTGCCCGAGTCAAGGCCGTAAGCTCCTGGCCTGAGTATTGCCCTCCCTTTGTTGGAGGCACACTCGGCCATCAAGCTTGTGGGATCCTTCCCACCATGTTCCCCTCGCCATTCATCCTCGTCTCCTCCCTCCTTCTTGGGTGCCCGGCACTCCCAAGCCTAGTGGCCAGCCTTACCACAGTTATGGCAGTTTCCTTGACGCTTTGGACCCATTCCACCAGTGCCGTTGTTTCCCTTGTATCCAGAGGAGGAGGTATTGCGAAAGGCACCACTGCTTTGTAAGGCAAAGGCAGCCATGTTTGCTTCACTACTGCTGCGACGCATGGCTTTATTCTGCACATACTCCGAGACGGTGGTGTAGGATTCTTGCTCTTCGGTCCACCCTCCAATCACTGTGATCATGGGACCCCAGCTCTCCGGCAGCGTCATCAGAAAAATCATGGCCTACATATCGGATTTCAGGTCCCACCCCATGCTTGTTGCAAGAGAGTCTCAAACTTCTACATAAAGGCGGAGACATCCTCCCCTTCACCAAGCCTCATACTGATGAGGTTCTGTAGAATGAAGAGACGGTTGGCAAGTGAGGAGGACTGAAACACCCTGCCCAGTTTGGCGTATGCCGCGGTTGCCACTGTACAACCGCTGATGTGTGAGAGGACTGAGGGTTGTATGGAGGACACGAGAACGGCAAGAGCCTTCTTGTTGAGCTTGACCCATGCCACAAGGTCAGCACCCTCCTCCTTTGGTGCTCGGATACTTCCGTGGAAATATCCTAGCAAGTCTCTATCATCCATGATGATCTCAAACTTCCACTTCCGGAGCACAAACCCCTCTCAATCAAACTTGAGGATGGGAGAATGATTCCCTGGTTCCCCTGTCCCTGCCATCCCTACACCTACAACTGCTACAGCTGCTGCACCTGTTGTTGATGCCGATGCACCTGTGTTTGAGGCCGTTGTAGGCTGTTGGTGAGAAGAGGCAACTGCTGGCCTTATTCACGATGGCCGATGCAAGCAGATGTAGGCTGATGTAGGCTGATGTCAGCTCCCAAGGCAGAAAGATGCAGATGTGTTGCATTCCCCTCCGGCTGATGATTGACCTACAAACAGAGAGGATGGGTGAGAGCGAAGGCGCTCTCACTGCTTGTGACTTTGGCGGTTGCGTGCGTGAAACTTCTCTAACCAGAGGAGTGGGCCCATAACCCTTTGTTAGCCACTGAGCTAACCGCCTTCGGCAGAGAAGCTGCGAAACCGAAAAGGCTCACAAAGGTTTTTACACCTTCTTCCTTTGCAGGTATGTGTCGTGCACCCCAAACTTAGTCAGGCATACACTTCACCTACAAGACTACTAACGCCTTAGCATTACATCTCAAGAAGAGCTCAAGTCGCAAGAGAGCATCAAGCAAGGGTTAATGAATCAGCATGCAAGACAAGTCCTTTTATAGCTGTCTGTCCAGTCCTAGAACTCAAAAGCACATTCCTGAGAAGTGGCTTGACCCTGCCACATCACCAAGAGACTTGCGCTGTGGGTTTGACACAAGCATCCTTGTTCCAAGGTGACTGATCAACCGTGTTGCTTCCCTGAAGCAACGGACTTTCTTTCTTGGAAGCTTCCAAAACAACCAAGATGTGCATGGAGCCAAGATCGAACTCATGACCTCTCCCTTGGCCAAATCAACAAAATGGCCAAGTTAACCACTCACCTACATGGTGTACTCACAGGTCATACCTCACATGAGACAGAGCATAGTTGAGTCACGCTACAAGAAATCTAGGGGTCATACCTCCACAAGGGGCAGAGCATTCCTGATCCGTCGTACAAGACTGAACAAGGGACAAACATATTCAACACAACGGCGGCCGAGGAGGTTGAGGATGTATCAAAACCGGCGCGAGCACGGCGTGCGGAGCGCTGACGCCGACGTCGCGGAGTGACTCGACTGGAACGACTGCATGAGGACATGTCATCGCGAGATAGCGTTGTGGTCGCAGCAGAGTGGAGGATCAAAAGGATGGTGGCAGCTTTGGACTCGCTGGCGGGTGGAGCTTAAGCTAGACCATCGGATGAGGAAGGAGGAGAGGATGGAGGAGATGTAATTGAAGAGGCCGTCGTCAAAGGAGTAGCAGAAGCACGCTTAGTGACGACGAGATCACAAAGCCACTGCAACGTCTACCGCAGGCTGTAGATCTCGGTGAATACGCTCCCCAGAGGTCCGGCTAGCGGATCTACCAACGCCGGCAGATCCGTATACTATGGAGGACGAGGCTGTAGCCAAGGTGGATGATAGCCGGGAGGGCGCGTCCAATAGCGACGCCAACCATGACGTCCATCACCACAATAGTAAGAGGAGAATGCATAGGGCGCCTGCTCAGATGTCTGCAAACTCATCGCGTGCATAGGACGATGGATAGGTACAGAAGACACCTACACACAGTGGTAAACACCAAGCCACGGGAGAGAATGAGGCCAGTAGGTACTCTCACTGCTGGAGGTCACGATGTCCTGGTCAGCAAACGTGACCAGACGGGACGAGCTACACTACCACAGCACGCCCGTAGACTAGAGTCTGACTAACTGCGGCTACTGATGTTGCTGCCACTAATGGAGCAAAGACTGCTACAAGTTGAGAAGGGGTGGCGGCTGCAGGTGTGGCTACTGCTCCAAGCGGTAGACGACCTAGCCCTCGAAGATGGAAAGACTCGAATCCGCCGTCGAACCTACGGAGTGAAGTGCGCGTACCAATCCACAGGCCCCAAGAAGACGCCGGTCTAGGATGCATCTCGAAGCGGAGATTGACGCCGACGCACAATCCGTTGTCGGCTGAAAGGTGAAACTGCCCGATACGGCTATAGCTGCTATGAAAGCTGCTGCTGCTGTGGCGGTAGTAGTTGGACTTTCCCCCTTTTTGTCGCTATTCTCTAGCCCTTAGGCCCCCTTTCTGTTTCTTTTTTTCTTTTGCCCTCACCCTCCACCCCTTTTTTTCTAGTTCTCCACTGTCCACACCTTAAGCCCTCTTTTTTTATCCTTTTTCTTTTTCCTCCTTCTCCACTCGCTTTCAGGCGTACCCCTTTTCGTATTTTTTGGTACTCGTCCCCCCCTTTTCTCCATTGCCCCTAAGGTGGGTGAATGGAGAAAATAAGGAAGGGGGAGGGGTGTCCGGCTTGTTCGGCCCTCCCTCCTGTGCACGCTCCCTTTTGACCCGACCCCTTTGTCAGTCGGCCGACGAGGTTGAGGGGTCCAACGGGGCCGACGGGCCCCCTCCAAAGGGCCCCTCGATGGGGCTCGGCAGGGCCCTCCGAAGGCCCCCTTGAGAAGGGGAAGAAGGGAGGGGGGTGCGAACGGGGCCGACAGCCCCCCTCAGAGGGCTCGCCCTCAGAGGAGAGCTACGAGGCCCTCCTCGCAGCGGCAGTAGTAGCTGCAACGGCAGGTGCAGCTGCTACGGTTGTTGCTGCTGCTGCTGCTACTGCTTTTGGTGCTGCTGCTGCTCTGCGTAGTAGCTGTTGCTGCTACTTGCTGCTGCCGCCACTACTGTTGCTACAGCTTGCTGCTTCTTGTTGCTGTCGCCGCCACTGCTGCTACTACTTCACGTTGCTGCTGCTGCCATCCCTGCTGCACGCTGCTGCTACCGCCGCTGCTGTAGTGGCTGCTGCTGCTGCTGTTGCTATATGCTACTGCTGATGATGCTACTATTGTAGCGGCTGATGTGCTGCTGCTGCTGCCGCCGCTGATGTTGTGGCTGCTGCTGCTCCTGCTTTTGCTGTTGCCGCCGCAGTCACTAGTGCCGCTGTGCACGGCTCACTGCCCCTGTGGCGTTCACGTGCAGTCGCTTCGCGCTCGCTCACGCTACTGCCGACATGGCACCACGTGGCACGTTCTCTTCGCGTTCTTCCCACTACTGCTCCTTTTGCTGCTCACATGTCCCCCTGAGCTCTGATACCGAACGGGAAATAAATTAGGGCATCCAGGCCCATGCAAAAACGAGCATGAGCTCTGTGTGTGAGTGCGATGTAAGACGGCAAGAATTTGGCCAAGTCTCGAACGCTGAATGTAAAAGAACAAGGAGGAGGTACAAATGAGCCCTTAGCGGGCTTATATAGGGGCGTCGGTAGCTAGCCGCACCGGGCCCTGTCACCCCCGCTGAACCCAAACGAGTCAGTAGGGAGAACACACTCCATATACCATGATAACAATATCGGTGGTCTCCTCAAGGCAGCGGAATAGCTCTCCGAATGCCCGGGTCTCGCCCACCGAGAAAATACGAGCAGTGCTAAGAAATCTCAGAATCAGCTTCAAGACATCACGTACGGCTTTCCGAACATCGGAAGCCCTACTACAGCTATTGGGTCTCCTCGTTGCACTGGACAGTCCATCGGGTGTGCGTGTCGCAACCCATTGAGAAAACTCTCCTAGCTACCAACGATCCAACAGGGCTGCCGGAACGCATTGACCGTGTCTCGCCAGCACTGTCGTCCGTGCTGGAGAAGTCTTGAGACACTCCGAAGGCCTGTCGTGTCGTCACGTTCTCCTCCACCAAATACCCCCAATGTGGGTATATGGGTAATCCATTGGCGTCGGTCGTGACGGGTGGAAGCCACACAAACCAACAAATGTGTCTCATGGCCACATGGCACTGTTATGACAGACTCTTCAGTGTTTGGTTTCGCTCATGCTAGAAGCATGACTTCGGACACTTATGGATGCTTTATTCTGTTTCCAAACATGCATGTCGGTCATGGAGGAGTTGCATTTATGTCCTGGGTGTTGTTCCTTAGGGGTTTAGGGGACTATTGGGCCATATTTCTTCTATGCTTTGATGAGTAACCGCCCACGGTGTTAACCAAGTGGTCGGGCTTGACCCCCGAGCGAGGCCCACGCTTACTGGCGTACTCTATCTTTGCTGTCTTCTTTTCATTGTAATCAATCGCTTTTGTGTGATTCTCTCTATGTATCACGAGCTTTTCATTGACATGTTCACTTGGGGGGTCAGCACAGACTCATGCTAACTCATGGCTCCATTCCCTTGCACCTTTGGGAACAACTACTGGTATCAGAGGGAGGAGGGACGTCCACTCCCTCACTCTCATGAACATAATGTCCTTGGACCACGATATCGGGCCCACCTATCCCATCATGGAAAATCCACGCAGTCGGTGGGCGTCTCCCAGCTTCTCTCCTTATGTTGCCCTTTAGTGCTTAGCGACTCTGCCGTGACGACCTCACATGTCAGCCGCCAGGCTGCCAGCATAGCCTCTTGCGCTCCCCAGTGGCTGTCTCGGGCCCCTCCGCATCTACTGCAACACTCCCTGCGTCTGCAGCGCCGGTGTTTCAGTCCCTTGCCTGTCGACTCCACGCAGCACCCTCCTCTTCTGTCGGTGTCGCTTCTGCCACCGCCCCTCGGCCGTCTCGACCAGCATAGCCTTTTTTGTGCAATAGTAGTAGGAGGAATCTGCCTAAGTATGTGCGAGTATAGCTTCTTCTGCTGTCCCTCCGCCGCCTCGGCCCCTCCGTGATTCCTGCCGCTGCTACAACTTCTTCCAGTGCACCTCTAGTGACTCGGCCTCTCACTTAATTGTGCGACTTCCCGTGGTGGTGGGCCTCTGCACTACCCTCTGCAGCATGGTGTCTTTCCCATGGTGGCTTCATACAACAGCCTTTGTATCCGTCAGTGCATCTTTTTCCCCTGCCCCATAGCCGTCTCGGCCTGTGCAGCTTTAGTCACACAACAATGGCAAGAGGAGAGTGCCTCTTTGCATGAGCACCTAGCCAAGCAACAAACAACTTAGCATGAATACCGTAACAACAGCTTCTGCCACATCTCTTCATGTTGCAAAAGGATCTGCCTGCCCTCCATTAGGTACACTGGCCTCACCACCATCACCGGAAGGGACATACAACTACGACCTTGACTTGTCGAGCATTGCGACAAGGGAGCTTGAGCGGGAGCTGTGTGGTAGAGATGTTGACCTTTGGGCCTCACCATCGCGTGAGGGCACCGACGTGCAATGGTGGGTGCGCATGCCCTTCCCTAACTACTAGCGGGACAACACCCATCACCTTGATGAGGTGAGAGAGTGTAAAATTGATCGTTAGGTGTACACTTGCCAGCCTCACCTCTAGGGATGCACCCACCTGCCTCACAAATATCCTAAGCCGCTCAAGACAGTGTAGCAGACTTTGCACCAGCTTCTGCAGCCAATGACCAAGAGCAACCCAGTATCGTCCCAGCAATGTCCTCTTCCAAAGACATGATCAGTCTTGTCTGTGCCATTGTTGATGCAGCTGCCAGTGCGGCAACAACGTTTGCAGCCACAACAAGAGCCATCAAGGCTTCAACAGGCACGGCAGGTTGATGTGCGGCCACAGCCTACACTGAAGCAGCCGCCTCAGGCGAAAACACCCTCGTGAGTTGTCTCCACCATTGCTGCCTCTACACCCGACGCGACATCCGTGCTTTCAGCTCCATCTGTGCATCCCTGGCTGCCGACGTCCTCACGCCCCTCTCTCTCTGTTTCCACGTCATTAGTGTGGTGATCTCACGTGTGTGATCTCTCCTTCTCTCTCCTTTCCTCACTCACACGTGTCCCCAATTCACACACTTCACATCTCCTTCATCCCCATAGTTTTCATGCTCATGCATTGTGCCTTCCCCTGAGGAGACCATTGAGGCACTCCAAGATGCCCTTACTGAAGCTTAGGCAAATCTTAGGCAAATCATGATTCGCAAACTGACAGATTTCTACGTAAATTCTCCACTAGCTGATCTTGAGCATTTTTCATCTGAGTCGGTGTCGCCTAACTCACCTCCCAGCATTGGTGCCTTCTATGAGTTCACATCAGCCTGTCTCACAGATTGGTGGAGCACCTACACTGCACCGCCATGGCAGCTATGCCCACTTCATGCTCTACAACTGCAACCACCTCCTCCTTGGCTATGACCGCCACTCCCTGCACGACATCCACCGCTGTAGTGCATTCCACTCAAGAATTTGGTTGTAGCGGTGGCTAGGGGCTTGGCAAGGGCAGAGGGAGAGGCCGTAAGTGGAAGGCAGCTGAAACTTCCTTTGGTTTAGGTGCTGTCACGTGTTGGAACTGTGAGGCCTCAAGGCACTCAAATCCCACTTACCTCCACCACGCGTGCCCAATTAGCTCGCACTGGCATCATTAGCTTTATAGCCACCATTGCCACCACCATGGTGGCCTCCTCATCCTCCTCATCATCTTTGTCCTTTGATCCTGCATACAGTACCGGGACTGCTTCATAGCAACCGCTTCCCTCATTGCCACCCTCTTGGGCTTAGGTGGCTCCTCCGTGCAGTCTATCCTACTATGGGCCACTTTTTATGCACTATCCTACACCCACATGGTCTTGTGAAGATGAATTTGATGGAAACAGGGGCAGCTCTCAGGGAGGTGATCAGGCTCACTAAGAGCCGCCTAGGCAGGGCCAACTGTTTGTGAGAGGGAGTTGCAGGTTGCACAGACAGAAATTACGGAAGTGAATGCAGGTCTGCAGAGAACGCAAATGTTTGAATCGACAATTGAGTGAGAAACGTACGTTGTCACAGCTTTCTAACATGCCCTTGTATGCCACATTTGGCCTAGGGTCCACTGAGATACACTCTGTCAAAGTCTACCCTCTAGCACACTCTCCTAGCCTAGTGGGATGAGCGGCAGTCACCTTGTCACACAAGAGACTTATGTCTCACACCACTTGGACGACCAACAATCGTGGTCTGCACCTTCCTTTAAGTATCTTGGAGGTCCTCCACCCACCTTTTCTCCTTGAAGGCCGCTCTCAGCCGTCCTGGCCAATAATCCTGCCGCCTTTTGAGCTCAAAGTGCTCAGGTCGTCACTTGAACCCGACCCATGATCTCCAAACTTTAGAAATCCATATCTCACTCAAACGGACTCCGTATCGAGTTCTCTAAAGGGCATTGGAACCTGTGAAACACCCTCTATGCAACTATTATTTCAGGTGATTTTCATCGAGCAACATATATTTGTCACTTTCTGGCACTCTCGTATCCATCATTGTCCCACTTTGCGAGAATAAAAATCACATAATTCTGCACTGTCCCCTAAGCTGTTACAAGCGGTGCGCTACTAGCAGCTTGGTCAGGAAGTCTGCCAGCATCATGCTTGAAGGGCAGAACTTGATTTGCACCACCTGCTTCACCACGAGCTCGCGGATGAAGTGGTACCGGAGGTTGATGTGCTTGGTGCGGGCGTGAAATTCGGCGTTCTTGGTCAGAGAAATGGCACTCATGTTGTCATAGTAGATGATAGTCGCTGTGGTCTGCTGCTGTCCAAGGCTTGCCAGCAGCTCACACAGCCACACGGCTTCCTTTGATGCTTCACTCAGGGCGATGTACTCTGCTTCGGTGGAGGAGAGGGCGACACACTATTGCTTCTTGCTCCTCCAACTGATTGCACCTCCCCCGAGCACAAACACAAACCCACTGGTTGACCTCGTTGTGTCCACGTCACCTCCCCAATCTACCGATGAGGATGGGACTACTGTTGCCGTTGAACGTGAGGCAAAGGCTGCTGCTGCTGTCAAGGTAGCACAGCACGCGCTTGACCGCCTCCCAATGCGGCACGCCCGGATTCGCGCAAAACTTTCTTAACACTCCCACTGCTTGGCTGATGTTGAGGCGCGTACCGACTGCTGCATACATGAGGCTTCCAACTGCTGCTTGGTACGGCACTGCTTCCATGCGGCTGCTCTCTTGCATGCCATGGGGAGTTTGCGTCATGCTCAGCTTCGCTCCCATTTCCAGTGGTGTTGTTGCTTTGCGCGCTCCTGCCATGTTGAAGCGCTTGATGATGTCGCTCACGTACGTGCTTTGCTACAACTCCAAAGTCTACTGCTCCCGGTCGTGCTTGACCTGAAGGCCAAGGTAGTAACTGAGCTCTCCCATGTCTTTCACGTCAAACATGGCAGCAAGGGACTGCTTCACATCGTCCAAAAGAGACTTGGAGTCAGATGTAATGAGCAGATCATCAACATAGAGCAAGATGATGATCTGGTTTGCCTCTTGTGTGCGGCCATAGACAGCATGGTTTGCTTCACTGTGCATAAAGCCAAGGCCAGCCAGCTGTTCATCCATCTTGTGGTACCATGCTCGCGGGGCTTGCTTCAGGCCGTAGAGGGCCTTCACAAGCTTGCACACCAAACCTTCCTTCCCTTCCACGACATACCCCTCCGGCTGCTCCATGTACACATCCACCTCAAGGTCACCATTCAGAAATGCACACGTCACATCCATTTGGTGCACCTCCCAGTCCACAGCAACGACAAGAGCGAGGGTCGCTCGGATGGATGGGAACTTAGCGACAGGTGCAAATGTCTCATTGTAATCCACACCCTCAGTCTGCGCATACCCCTTTGCAACCAGCCGTGCTTTGTACCTGAGAACCTCACCATCCGCACACTGCTTGCGCCTGAAGATCCACCGGCATCCGATCACCCGGCTGCCGCGTGGAGCCTCCTCGAGAGTCCAGGTGCCGTTCTTCATGAGCGCATCATACTCCTCATCTGCTACACCACGCCAATCTGCCGCCTCGGCGCTGTGCATGGCTTCAGCGAATGTGGTTGGGTCATCGGTGACTGTGAGGAAGAGAAGCTCGAGGTCAGATGACTCCGTTGGTGGTGGAACGGTGCACAAGTTCACCAACTCCTCCAGCGGCCTCTGTTTTTTTGCGAGGCGCTCGGATCACCTCCGCGGCTCCCCACTGTCCTTTGCACCTTTGTTGAGGCGTGCGGACTGTCGTGGCAGCTGCTGTGCGTTGCTTTGCTGCTTCTCCTGATCAGATTCCGCTGCCAGCTCCTTCTCCTTCTCAGCTCCCTCCACCTCCTTGTCGTTGCCATTGTCACCGCCATCTTCCGCACCGCCCTCTTCTGCTACCGGTACTTCTCCCACTTCTAGCACAAGTGCGGGAGCTAGCGGAACTGCCGACATAGGGCTCCGAGTCCAGCCCTTCATTTCTTCTTGGAAGACCACGTCACCGCTGCGGATGATCTTGCGTGCGGCGAGGTTGTAGAGGCGGTATCCCATGGTGTCGTAGCCGAGGAAGGCGGCCTTCACCGTCTTTGCGTCCAGCTTGTTACGGCTGCCGGTAGGCACGTGCACGAATGCACCGCACCCAAAGACTTTCAGGTGCATCATTGTTGGCTTGCGTCCCATCCACGCCTACTCCGGTGTCATCAGTGGCACGGCGCGAGTAGGGCTTCGGTTTTTCAGGTACACAGCGGTATTGACCGCTTCCGTCCAAAAGGTTGGCGGGAGCCCCGCGTCTTTGAGCATGCTGCGAACACGCTCCATGAGTGTGCGGTTCGCTCAGTTCGTTCAGCCATGCCGTTCAGCTGCGGTGTTCCAGGTTGGGTGACCTCGTACTTGATCCCGCGATGCTTGAGGAAGGTGCGGAAGTCGTTGGAGAGGTACTCCCCTCCACCATCGGTGCAAAGCACCTTCAACCGCCTGCCACTCTCAATCTGTGCAGCAGCAATCCACACCTTGAAAGCATCAATACACTCATCCTTTCCAGCCAGGAACAACACCCACGTCTTCCTCGACTTGTCATCAATGAACGTGACAAAGTACAACTTGCTGGACAAGGATTGTGATGGCATGGGACCGCACAAATCAGAGTGAATGAATGAGAGAAGCTCAGCCGCACCCTTCCCTTCTCCCGTGAAAGGAGAGCGGGCTTGCTTCCCTTCAATGCAGCTCTCACAAGCCGGTGCACCTGGCTGCTTCACCCCCTTGAGCTCTAGGCCGCGGACCATCTGCTGCATGGAGAAGGTGTCACCAAAACCGAGGTGACCAAGCCGGCGGTGCCACAGGCCGATGTGTTTTCCCTCTCTCACCGCCAATGCTGAGTCTGCTTCCTTCTCCGATGCCACATAGAGACGGTAGAGACCGTCCTCCTTGTCCGCTTTTGCAAGAACACGGCCTGCACTGGCAGAGATGGTGCACCCACCATTCTCAAAGCGAACCTGCATGCCTTCGGAGATGAGAGATGAGATAGAGAGGACGTTAGCTGCCAGCCCCTGAACATGGAGCACCCCCTTCACACGACGTTCCATGTGCTTGTCCCTAACAAAAGCACAAAACACAATCTCACCCTCCCCAACCGCCATTTTCACATAGTTGTCTCCCATGTACCCCCGACGAGGCTCAATGACAGTGTAGATAACGAACCACTCCCAGCGACACGTCATGTGCCGCGTGGCTCCTGAGTCGATGATCCAGAACAGGGTGGTGTTGTGGGAGACGTACAGGACCCAGATGGTTGTCACGAATCCACTCTTCCAATCTGCGGTGTTCGTGGAAGCATCGGATTGTTTTCCCGCTCCCACTCCAGCCGCAAGGTCCGCCTTCTTCTTCCGGCATCTGCGCGCCCAATGGCCCGACTTCTTGCAGTAGTGGCAGTTCCCCTTCTTCTTCCCTCCTCCGCCGTTGCTCCTTGTTGGTGTAGCGCCACCTCCATGACCAGAGTTGGTGATGAGAGTGACGTCCAGTCCGCTTCCGCCCTCTTCTCCCTTGCACAGCTCCTCCTCAAACTGTAGGCTCTCCTCCACATCATTGAGGGAGAGCTTGTCGTCACGCTGGTCCAGGGCAACAAAGAGAGGAGTGTAGCTGCTAGGAAGGCGAGAAAGAATGGTGAGCATGAGCACATGCTCCTTGACAGGGTCCTCAATCGCAGCAAGCTGGTCAGAGAGATACTTCACCATGTTGATGTAGTCAATCATGGATCCGGACTCATCCATCTTCACAGTGTGAAAGCGATGACGCAGCTGCATATTTATGAGGATTGACTTGGAAGCATAAGTAGATTCAAGATTTTTCCAAACCTCCTTTGGCGTGAGGATGCCACGGACGAGGAGTTGCTGCCGTTCGGCGAGGTGGAGGTAGATGGTTGCGAGGGCGACGTCACGCTTCTCGCGGTAGGTACGGGCCTCGACAGGGGATAGGGAGCTTTATTCTGGTTCCTTCTCCTTCTCATCCACCTGGCTCAAGAGACCCTTCTGTATCAGCACCATCTTCATGTTGTTTCTCCAGTTGAAGAAGTTCTTGCCTTCGAACTTGGCGATGTTGACACCAGCCACCATAGAAGCAGACGTCGCCATGGTAGTGCAATGTTCAGCCCACAAACGGCTCTCTCACACAACAGGGTGCAAGGAATGCCTCAAGGATGAGACAAAGCCTTATTCTAGCTCTGATACCACTGATGGAAACAGGGGCAGCTCTCAGGGAGGTGATTAGGCTCACTAAGAGCCGCCTAGGCAGGGCCAACTGTTTGTGAGAGGGAGTTGCAGGTTGCACAGACAGAAATTACGGAAGTGAATGCAGGTCTGCAGAGAACACGAATGTTTGAATCGACAATTGAGTGAGAAAAGTACACTGTCACATCTTTCTAACATGCCCTTGTATGCCTCATTTGGCCTAGGGTCCACTGAGATACACTCTCTCAAAGTCTACCCTCTAGCACACTCTCCTAGCCTAGCGGGATGAGCGGCAGTCACCTTGTCACACAAGAGAATTATGTCTCACACCACTTGGACGACCAAAAATCGTGGTCTGCACCTTACATGAAGTCTCTTGGAGGTCTTCCAGCCGCCTTTTCTCCTTGAAGGCCGCTCTCAGCCGTCCTGGCCAATAATCCTGCCGCCTTTTGAGCTCAAGGTGCTCAGGTCGTCACTTGAACCTGACCCATGATCTCCAAACTTTGGAAATCCATATCTCACTCAAACAGACTCCGTATCGAGTTCTCTAAAGGGCATTGGAACCTGTGAAACATCCTCTATGCAACTGTCATGCCAGATGATTTTTATTGAGCAAGATATTTTTGTTACTTTCTGGCACTCTCATATCCATCAGAATTCACCAATTCTCATCCCTGTGAGCATCCTCCAAACTCTTGCTGTGATGAAGATAGTGACTGATATTATGTGCGTTTCTGACTTGGAAGCTAGCCTGCCATCTATGACCACCCTTGATGACCAGGGCATGGATTTTGTGTCCAGCTGTGGCCTTGGTAAAATTTCCATCCATTCCTCTTTCTGGGTTCTCATTTGTGGGCTTCATTATGAAGGCATGTTCTGTGTTCGTCTGTCTCTTCCCGCATCTTCTGTTGCCGACGTTGCCCCCTCCTTTTCCCCGATTACATGCATCTCTTGCATAACTGCCTCTGCCAAATACACACTACGACCATCGCCCGCATGCTCCGTGCTGGTCTTCAATCTGCCACATTTCCCTTGCCTTGCTCTGCTCACTGCCATTACTGTATTCAAGGTAAATTGCATCGTTCTCTGTTGAGCACAACAGAATCCGTGATGACCCATCCACTTGATTGTGTGCATGCCGATGTCATGGGTCCCATTCCTCAGGACTTCGTTGTTCATTGGTCATCATTCTCTCCAGTGTGGGCTGTTATGTGTTGTGCTTGACTGATGAGTTTTCTTGTTGTTTTGGGTTTCTTTCCCTTCTTTCTGGTATGAGGCTCTCAGCACAGCAGCTTATAGCAGAAGCTAATTCTTTTTCCAAAGATGTGTTTTCATTAAAAACTTGACAAGAACCTATACACATGTGGAATGGATTTGCACCTGCCGATGCTTGAACTTTATCTTTGTTCATTCAGAACTGCAAGAAATCTTGGCTTCCTCTCCTCCAAGTTTTTTCTCGTAAGATTTAAAGAAGGTGGTCATTTCTGTGGCTGACGGGTTCACAGAGAAAGGAAGAATATGCACAGCCGTGTCACTTCCAAGGAAGAATTCTCTTACAGGTCCGTTGGTACCTGGCACAATGCCTTCCATTACTGTGCTCCTCATAAGAATCATGGAACCTTTTAATCCCCCCCCCCCCCCCCCCCTGTTGCAAAAACTCCACCAAATGCTCAGCATCCTCAGAATTTTGCTGTCTTTAGTGCTCCACAATGACCAAACAGGAATCAACATGATAGCTGCAATGCATTTGCACGGCCTCGATCTCCTGGTCACATTGCTTTTTGATATGGGCAAACCAAATCATTTACCTTCACCTTTCCAGGCCTTTCCCTCTGCATCATCACCTAGATCACTTCTATGAGGATGTACGTCCAAGTGAGGCGTCTGAACCTACAAATGTATCTCAAAATGTTTACCTTAACAGAGAAAAAGATGATGTGGGTAACTGGAAGACTCTGGGCTGCTGATTGATCAAGAAGCCTGAGGCTTGACCTGAAGATATCCCTGTTTTCACCTACAGACAGGAATTCAACCAAGCTCAACAATGTGGGAGGTGGATCCATTTAAAATGATGTTTGGTTTTCCATTCTCAGGGGTACAATGGTCTCACTGAGTTTTCAAGTAAAATCTGGATTTTCACGACTCAAATCTGCATAAGATGAATTCTAATAATCTTTTCTGAATAGAGAAACTGGATTAGACAGTGTTCATGTGGGAGACATAAGGAAACATGCAGACGTGGGAGGAGGGG